>JAODLD010000056.1:10804875-10817428 GCA_026781065.1 Mormyrops boulengeri | reverse complement strand
CCACACACACACCCACACCCACACACACCCCCACACACACAGACACACACACACACACACCCACACACACACACACACACACAGACAGACACACAAGCACACACGCACGCACACACACACAAGCACACACACGCACAGACACACAAGCACACACACACACACAGACACACAAGCACACACACACACAGACAAACACACACGCACACACACACAGACACACACACACACAGACACACAAGCACACACACACACACACACACAAGCACACACACACACACAGAAACACACAAGCACACACACACACACACACACACACACAAACACACACACAGATGCGTCATCCACGCCATTGATCCCCCCCCAATGTGTGATTCTCTGTGTACGATAGGCAGCTCTGTCTCATCCTGTCCTAGGTCAAAACAAATCAACATTTTCCTTGCAACCGCTACAGAGAAACAGGACACAAAACGGACGGGAAATTAGCAGCCCCCCGATCTAGTTACCAGGTCTGTATTAGTTTTTTTTTTTTTACATGTAAATCCATCCCAGATAACAGCTGCAGCAGCGACCTGTGTTTTACCTGAAGTGCAAACACAGACTTCCATTACACTTTCATATTTGTTCAGCTTCCGACTCTATGAGAATTCGAAAAGCGACACTCATCGACGCCTCTCAGCCGCAGTCACCGAATGAGGAATTGATCGTCTTCATATTGGGGAGGCTGAGAAAGGGTATAAGACGACTGTATATTCAAACGCTGTTTTTGGTACCCAGGCAATACAGTAGAAAAGGCTTTGATATGAAAACTCACACTGAGCTTCGGAAGTAGCCACAGTGCAAAACACACACACACACACACACACAGACACAGACACGCACACACACACACACACACACAGGCATACACACTTGCTATCGGTGATAAAGGAAACACACCATTTCCTTCCCGTCTTTGACAATCTCCTACTATTTTATCTATCACTCCAGCATGACAGAATGACAGAGAATGCCAGGAATAATAGGAATCGGAGGTCGAGCATTTCTGAAGGTCACCTTTTCATGCTCGCCAGATTTACGTCGCCTCACCCTGCTGCACAGCGCCCCCATCTTCAAGGGGGAACACAACGCCCCGAGCCCAGGGGCCCCCTTGGTCTCTGACAGCTCTGTCGAGCGACCCGAATACACAGACCCTATCCCGGAGGGGATAGATAGATCGATGATGAGACTAAAGAGAGCAAGATAAGAGAGAGACAGCGAGATGAAGTGGAGAGATAAATGGCGTAATGTTACTGCGTGACAATGAAGGAGAGAGAGAGCGAGGCCTGGCCTCTGAGGCGACCTGCCAACACAAACATCATGGCCAAGGTGTTGTGTGCCCATCCTGGGGAGACAGACCGAGGGGCTCAAGGCCCTCCCTAGGCTAACCTATCCTGGGTGGCAGGATGGTACCCCCAGGAGGAGAGGTCCCGTCACAACGTGTTAGTGCCACGTGGCTGTGCGCAGTCTCCTTCGACAGCATGCCCCCAGACTGAGGAGAGGCCCCACCCCAGAAGAAGAGCTTCTGCTCCAGAAGGGCTAGTGAGGGCTAATGCACTGGGGTAGGGGAAGCAGAGGTGGGGCAGAGGGTGAAGGATCCCAAACAAATACAATTTCCAGGAGGAGAAGGTCCTGCCCCTGCCGTTGGGAGCCTGTAGGCAAGACGAACGGCACAGGAGCCGATAGTGGGGTGGGGGCTCTGCGGCCCTCACATCAGTGACCAGGCATGGACCTTGGTGGAAGGAGCCATGGAAGCCATGTAAGGAGGGGCATCACTGTGTCGCTGAGCTGCTAAGGTCCTCGCTGACCTGGGACAAGTGGTCCTACGCATTCCCTGATGAAATGGGCTAGCTAAGACCCACCGCCTATTAACCAAAACACTGTTAACCAGCTGACAACATGGGCTGCTGTTAGCCAGTACTGCGTTGACTAGCTGCTAACACAGGTGGCTGTGTTACCACTGCTGGACGCTGGTTACTGAAGCATTGAAAACAGATGTCTCAGGAAATCGCCCCTTGCCCCCCCCCCCCCCCCAGCATCCGCTGTGGTGGCTGATGACAGCAATGCCAAAGCGGTCCAGAGGATGCACTGTAGAGCTTCAGCCTCGCCCTGCATCTGTGCTGAGGGCTTCACTCAGATCTACCAGAAGAATCCTTCATTGTGGCTTTCACCAAACTAATCACGCAGGGTGCTAGAAAGTCTACATCTTTTCCGCTAGCACCATACTGTCCGAATCTGCAACACCAGCCTGTCTCTGATCCCCGGGCCTCCTGCACCACTGTGCCAGGATACCGAGCAAGGCTACAGCGGTTTGGAAAAACCGCGCGCCGGACAGTTACTGGGCACTGGGAAAACCCAGTGAGGGCAGCACTGTCAGAAGATAATTCCTGTTCTGATGTTTCACAACCAAAAGGCTGGTAGTGTGATTCATATGTGAGGCCCGCAAAGCAGCGAAGCACCCCTGAAGCAGGATGGCTGTGTGACAGGACAGGGGAATTACAGACTCAGTGTGTCATTAATGCGTGCAGAAGTCAACCGCAAAAGAAAGCAGCTTATTTGTTTCTGAGCTTGTGAACAAAGGTAAATACCCAGAGCTCTGTGCAGGGTGCCATTTTGTGCAGGTTTCACATACCAATGAACCAGAACCACGTTTCCAATCCTTCCCCAGCATGGTCGAGTCTAACAGATCTGTGTGCACCTACACGGCTAAAATAAATATAATTCTTTTATGATAACTGCTTTATTAAGGAAATCTACCCTAAAATATCTACGTGGAATATATTTAGCAGAGTAATCCATAATGGATCGTCACGTCCCAGTTTCTGAAGGAATCGTACAAACGGAGACGGTGAATTAGGCCATGTCACTCAGCTGGAGGAGAGGCCAGGCAGAGGCGGGTCCCCACGACGCGGCACCAGGCATGATCGCGACCCGCCATTGGGGTTTGGGGAAGACAGCGTGACAAGCAGGGGCACGGTGTGGGACACAGGTCCACCACGTGAGGGGAGGCCTGGCAGAGGCGGGTCCCCGCGATGCGGCACCAGGCATGATCGCGACCCGCCAGTGGGGTTCGGGGAAGACAGCGTGACAAGCAGGGGCACAGCGTGGGATGCAGGTCCACCATGTCAGGGCAGGCCTTCAACGGATCGGCCTTGCCGGTTTACAGCAGCTGAAGAGTTCCTATTAACAGGCGCACGATCCTCCGCTGTCTGTCTGGCTAAATGCGAAGCAGATGGTAGCGCGTGGACTGTCCCCCCACTCCCGGACATGGACACACACAAACACACATGTACAGGAAAACACATTCACCCAGTGATTCTCAATCTGAAAGTCACTATCAGCGAAACCATGCTGCTTCTTTGCTTGGATAAGGCGACATAAAGAAAAAACTGTCAGACGCTTCTCCATTGGCAATTAATTCTTTGTCAAAGGATAACTGAGTGTTAAAAAAAAAAACCCAAACACAAAGGCCGTGTGCTAAGAATCAGCGCCGCGCATTCGAAACAAAACAAACATGAAAGTCAGCCGCACGGCTCTTCCAGCTGATTAGAATAATGATTATATTACGGCAGGAAATTCACTGGAACAGGCAACGCTGTGTGAAAACATCGGCCGCAGACACAAAGCAAGCCGCTGTTAATCCCCGCTCTGATGACACCGTAAATTACAGCCCTTTCAGAGCCAGCGTGGCGGTAACAGAAATGGGTTTTAATTGTATTCTAGTGTCATGGTAACAGCAATGACACTTAATGAGCCCCATTCAGACGGGGCTGCATCAGGAATGACACTGAACTGATTACCTGACTGACTGCACTGTAACAGGAGCGATACTAAACGAGTACTGATTGGATTGTAACGAGTACTGTGTGGATTGCAGCAGACAGGTGTGGGGGGTCCTCGGTCTTCAAGCGGGGGCATGAGAACATTTAGTGATTTTGTTTACATAGTCCAGGTGTGCCTAGCTTGGGGTCTGACTGGTGCTACTCTAAGATCCTTTAATGAGCTTTATGCAGTGTACGGCACAGAGTTTCTGCAGGGCTTCTTTCTGGATGGGGATCGATACAAGACGCACAGAAACAGCCACAAGGAATGTGAGGTGAGACAAACAGGAAGGGAGTCCAAAGATGCAGAATCTACAGCGAACGGTGTCACCCTCGCATACAGCAGAACCTTTCAACACTGCAAACGGCGAGGGATCGATACCCCCAACTCCACACCCACCCCCGCAGCTGCCCCTAAAAAATCTCTGTTCTCACTCACTTTCTCTCCACACCACAAAAATCAATGGGAAGGAAGAAAAAAAAACTATTCCCAAAGTATTTCTTCAGTTTTACAGCCCGGACTGAAAGCGGTTTGGAGACTTACTTAGTCAATGAATAAAGGATCCTTTGCGGTCGTGTATTATGGGATGGTATTTTTATGATCTCTTCTGAGAAACGTGAGCCATCACGGAGTGGCCCCAAGGGAATGAGGACGCGATGCCCCCCCTGACGGCACTGACGGGGAGGACAGGCGACGAATTGCCAAGGCTGCGTGCGTGAGAGAACCGACATGAGCCGCACCTCTGAAAATCAAACCGAATCTTCATTTAATCCAGTGCAAATGTGCTGTGACCAGTGTCTGACTCCTCTATGGGCAAAGAGAGCCTCGCAAAAAATAAGAATTAAAGGGGTTGGCAGTTGGCGGGCAGGTGGCGGTAATCGGCGGTGCTGACGGCACTTAGACACGCTCTAGCGGGTCTAAGATGAGGCACAAATAAACAGCCGTGTTTCGCCACGTACAGCCGGAGGGGCGTAGGGGCACGTGCCCACGAGAGGGAAGTGCTGGCATGTAATAATTATGCCCACCCCCTCCCCCCCACAGTACGACAGTATAATGGCTGCAAAAGGTGTCACCGCCTTCCCTACTCCCCCAGCAAGCTCTCGCCGGCCATCCATCTCCACGTCGCCGACAAGTGCAGGGAGACCAATCAGAGAAAGCCACTCGCTGTGAGGCGAAGTGCACAGCAGGGGGGGCCATGCAGCAGTGCGGGAGGCCATTAATCATGGATCAACACGCCACCCCCCATCAACCACCGGCAGTGGATGCTCCCCGAAATGCCAACAGGTAAAAGTAAACTAGAGTAAAAAGGAAACAAAGACAGAAAACAAGAGAAACCAGGGAAGGGGGCTCTGCTCCCTGCATGATGGAGTCACCCAAGCCCCCCCCGTGTGACACACGTACCATCGGAATGGGAACACAGACATCTGTTCCGCCATGGGACTGGGCCGTGAGATTACCACGTGCCCTCAGAAGATGGGGCAGGGAGGGCATGTTCTCAAAGGCCCACTAGGTGAAGATGCACCTGCCCCCTCCCCATAGGTGCCAGATGATGAGAGCCAGTCCCAGAACCCGTGAATGCAGCTCTAGTTGTCATACCTAATTAAAGTACTAAGAAAAAATGCCAAAGGAGAATGGCCTAAATGAACAGAGGACAGACAAAACAAAAGGAAAACAGACAAACAGAACAAAAAGCTACAAACAAAATAAGAACAGACAAAACAAAAAGAGAATAGGTGAAACAGGAAGTAAAGCTACAAACAAAAGGAGAACAGACAAAACAAAAAGAATAGACAAAACAGAGGAGAAAGCTACAAACTAAAGGAGAACGGACAAAACCAAAAGAATAGACAAACAGGAGGGAAAGCTACAAACAAAAGAACTAACAAAAGAGAAGGGAAAGCTACAAACAAAAGGAAAACACAAAAGAGAAGGGAAAGCTACAAACAAAATATTAAAACCATCAACAAAAGGTTTCTTTATAATCAGATACTTCATGAAAATCATGCTAAAGTTTAGTTTTGGTCTTGTTGACCCTAAACCGTCCACAGTGACACCAGCCAGATGCCCCCTTGGCGCTGCTCTGGACTCTCTACGGGAGAACCTGCGGGATGTGATGGTGTCCAAGTGTGTGTCAGCGTTTCTGTGAGGCTATGGGAGTTTTTCACGGTGCTGGGTCTGGACAATACGACCCGGCCAATGACTCCACACTGCTTCCTTTACTGGCCAGGAATGCCTTTCATGGCCGGGAAGCACTCTTCTTCCTTTCAGGATAGATTTTTGGGGTATTTTTTTAATCAGATAACTTCCTCCTCTTTCAGCACAGATGCTGACTTACTGCCCTGACTCACCTTTCTCCCCCTTCTTGTTTCTCCTCCCATCCCCTTCTGCGCTGTGACAGGCCAACTCAGCTCGGGATTCAGGAAGTGGGGAAAAACAAGCAGTTTTTTTCTGTTCTGGCCAAACGGGACAGGTCTTCCTCTGACCGCTGCCCTTTTTCGGAAGTGTTTTACTGTTATTCTGTCACCACGGAGACGCTGCTTTTCTTTGTGCTCCCTCTGCCTGCACTCCAGGGGTCAAAGGATCGCAACAAAAATAATCTATGTCATCCAGGCCTGGATGGTCCTTTTGCTGTGAATGTGGCAGCTTTCCCCAAGTAGGGAGTTATGCTGTCAGTGTCACCAATTACTACAAACACACACGGACACGATCACCTTGCCGACGGGTACCATGCCTCTTTGGCTGTTTTGTTTCACGAGAAATATGCATCAGATTCCGTCTGTTTACGTCTGTTACTGCACTTAGCCAGAGCAATGCTGGCCTTAAGCTGGCCGTATACTTCAAAGGACATCCAGAGAAAACTCCTCCATTTGTTTATGTCATGCTACAACCCCAGAGGGCGTAGAATGTTTTCGATGCAGCAGACCCACATAAAGAGCGCAAATAAACGTATTTTGGCAATTCGTGAGTCATTATAATTAAGGTGATGACAGCTCTTTTAAAATGGATGTTGCTCTCTTTATTAACAGCCACTGTTGGTTTAACGCTAGCAGCGGCAAAATGTACACGACACTCAGGCTTACAGGCTACGCGGTTAGGACATTTACTATCTACAGAAATAAAACGAAGATAAATATTAATTTACAAGATTAAGTGCTGTACTGTGCGGTGCCAAGCATGTTGGTAACTGCATAATTAGCCCTGCTGACCAATCCCGCGATATCACATTTATGTCAGCTGATCGTGGACAGTGGGTGTGATCGAACCTGCACGGGCGGTGTGCCGATTCGGTGATCACCACAGTGACTACGTGTCACACTGCCAAAACAACGTTGATTCTGTCGATTTCATCTGAAATATACAGCCAGCTTCAGTCTATGGTCCAACAGAAGATCCCTCCCATGATCTGAAGCAGGCACTTGATCGCAGCGCCACCCATTGTCCCATCATGCTCTTGCAGGGCCAACCAGGCTATCTGTGGTGGGGAAGACTGAGAGATAGAGGAGGAGGAGTGCACTTCGATCACGCCTCTCCCCATGGACCAGAGGTCCCTTTTATCTGTGGACCCGAATATCTGTCATCGGGACCAGATGACCTCGGTATGAAATATATATCTCACCCGGGGTAAATTCCAGAGATAATCTATAGCGTACTCCCAAGGTTAAACCGCCACGGAATACAATTAAAAGTATTCGAGAAACAAATCTGTGTACTTCCCCCTCTGCCTCCCTTGATAAATATGAGCATGATCGCTGTCTGCCTGCACCACGGAGTAGACTCAGTGTGGGACAGAGGCAGCACCACTTCTCGACTCCTCAGTCCAATCGAGGAGCAGCACCCGGTTCCTGCCTGGGTCAGAATGCATGGGAAGGTTCAGAGCATCCCGACTGGCTGGATGCCCACTCCACCGCTGGTGTAACTCTGCCACTGGCCCAGCGAAGCTGTCCAGTCCGCCTAGAGCCTCAAACAAAAACCCGACCTTTTCATCGGAGAGATACTGAGGCCCGCTGGAGCAACGCAAGCGAGTCCCTCCTGAGATATGAGCCGAACACGCTCGGGTTACACGTATTGGGGGTGTTCTGGAAGGCTCCGCTCCCTGCCAACGTTAACGGTGACAGCTCAGCGAGTAGTCACTCTGTGAAGCCAAATGATTTATTACACAGCCAGGACAAGCGCGTGTTTTTGGGGAGGGCATATTTCAGTGCGCGTTTGGGGATTTCGTTATATATATTTATTCACATATCCCCCTCTGCAGAATGGTAGGAGCTCTCAGTAAGCAAACAGTCAAAGTTATAATTCCAAAAAAAGCGTAAATAAATGGTAATTAGGCATCACTGTCAGATGTGGCACATCTCCATGTTCCTTATCGGTTGTTTTGTAGGACAATGTGTGTTAAATGAAGTATTGAAACAGACGGTAATTAAAACGCCGGCAAAGGAAGGCAAACACGACACGGCGACTCGCTAATGAGACTGGCCGTGGGGGGGGTGGTGGGGGAGGATTGACACATACAAACGAGCATGTCTCAAGTATGATCTCATAACACAAATCAAGACTCCAGAAGGACCCCGTCGGCAGGTACAGGCAGCCTGACCTCCACCCACCCTGCCGTACGCTGTGCCCAGCCCACACCCTGGCCTGACCTCCACCCACTCTGCCCTATGCTATGCCCAGCCCACACCCTGGCCTGACCTCCACCCACCCTGCCGTACGCTGTGCCCAGCCCACACCCTGGCCTGACCTCCACCCACCCTGCCGTACGCTATGCCCAGTCTACACCCTGACCTGAGCTCCACCCACTCTGCCCTTCGCTATGCCCAGCTCACACCCTGACCTGACCTCCACCCACCCTGCCCTACACTATGCCCAGTGACGTGAAGGTCTCACTCCGGCTGACCAATCAGGTGTGTGGCAGTGTGCGCCCACTGAGCACAGCACCCCCTTTGGGAGCTCAGAGAATTACAGCATGTCGCTTGGCAAGGGTAACACTATGCAGTAACTCTCCCAGAAACAGCGGCCAGGCCCGAGTTTGGATAAAGATGGCACGCTTTTGGTGTCTGACAACAGGTACCTTCTAAAAATACTGTGCGCTACCCAAGCAGCATCTCCGTGAGGGCATGCGTCCTCTTTCCCCCATCCCATAATAAGCCTTCAAATGCATCTGGGGACTGAAGGGCATATGGATTCATGGGTAATCACCGTCACAGAGGCGGGCCGTCAGACTGGCACATGACACAGCCTCCTGGCGGCGTCGACTACGCATGAGCATGAGTGGCAGCGAGTATGCAGAGTGACGCGGACAGGCTGGGCATCACGGGAGGGAGCCGGAGCCCAAATCAAAGCTCGAATCCCCCAGGTTTTGATTAAATACAGCCTTCAGCCCCCCAAAAAAGAGTAGGGCCTCTTTGACTGCAGACACCCCCCTCATCATGACACCGGCATTGGGAGAGTGCCGGGGGCGTGGCTGCTATCAGGCACACGCCACATCTGATACAGAGGGCACAGAAGATGACTGGCTGGCATTCTGTGAAACGGAAAAGCTGCAAAGCAACTCAAGATAAAAGGCAAGCGGCTTCATACCCACAGGTTATGTGAATAGCTGTGCACCTTGCACATGGCACGGGGCAGGTCGCGGTTAGCAGGCTGTGTGTGAACTGCTCCTTTTTCCATGTATTTTTATCAGTTTAATCAGTGGCCATTCAGCTCTCTGCCAAGGCGAGAATGTGACTAAAAATAACTGAATCTCACATTCCTCTACTCCTGTGTTGTGACTCACCCCCTTCCCATGGCTATCGCCCTAAAAGGACACCGTCAGGTCATCTTTGATCGCACCACACCCCCAATTGCATGGGACCTGGACCCCAAAGTACAGTGTCACCTGTGTAGCAGGGGGGGATGTGGGAAAACTTATACAGGAGCTCCGGCTGACTTCAAAGGGTCCCAGAGCGTCGCTACACACCCCCGAGGCGTGATTCCCCCCCTCATCCCGCTTTGCCCCTCATCCTTCTTTTTTTGCTTAGATTGCAAAAACTGAGAAAAGACCTTCCGGTTCCAGCTTCCAGCCCTTCAATATCTTCAAATCAAGTGTGCCCCCCCCAACACCACTACTAAGCAGACACATCACAGACCTGTCTAAAAGCAGGACCCGCCCCCTCCCCACATTCTGGGGGCCACTGGTTCGTCGCCCGCATTGCCGGCCTGAGAGCCCTGGTAGGAACCCACGGTTCCTGCAGAGTGCTGCTCCGTCACACAGTAGCGCCAGCCCCCCGCAGCCGGCTCACACGCAGGGCCTGCATGCCGCTTTATTGTGGTGGCCGGCCCCCGCTCGCATTGTGCGCCCTCGTCTTTATTCTGCGTCGACGTCTATGAAAATTAATGGAGTGTTTATTTATTGGGCCATATGTATTTTGTGTCAGCCTTGCAGAATTACAGCACACACTTCAGTATCTCATTATAAATGTGACTCTCAGAAAGTTAATTTGCTGACTTGAAAATAACATGGAAGTATGTAGGAGTTTGGAGGAAAGGCAGGACTAACGGGGGACGCGTTGGGTAAACACTGCGAATGTGGACGTCTGATTATTGCCAGGCCCGAGGTGACCTGAGCCCGATCCCCTGACCGGCCAGTAGGGGCCGCCCTCTGCTCTCAATGTGCAGGATTCTGGGAAAAAATACCACACAGCAGGCTGACGACTATGGAACCACCGTGCTTGATTTGGCGAGAACTGGCACAAGGGAACATGAAGGTACAAATGTGACCCAGGCATGGAGGACACAACAAGGCCAGTGGGATGGGTTACAGAACCCGCCGTTGTTAGGAGAAAGGGGGTGGGGCCACCAGCACCCTTGGGTCGTCACGCTTCCCGGTGTCACTCGCCGCAGCTGCACCCGATGCCGGTGTGTGTGTCGTTTTGGCTCCCGCTGATCCAGAGCAGGCCCCGGGGCAGCGACACAGCTGTCTGCTTTATTCCCCCCCCCTTTATTTTGTGTTTCTTGAAGATCCAGCTGTGCCCTGCCCCCATCACCCCAAAAACGCAGAGGCTCCTTCTCTCCCCCTAAACTGCAACCCCCACTCTCCTCTTTGTGACTGCTGGCATGCCGCACATATCTTCACTCGTCATTGAAGCCCAGGTTATTTCAATTTCAATTTTTTTATACAATACTACAAATAAGCTGATTGAAATAGCGCCTCCTACTGTGTGGGGTCATCTACCCCAGGATTTCCCTGAGCAGACATATCCATAAACATCTTTTTGGCTCTCTCCATCCTACAGGCTTCAGGCTGCCCGTCAGCACAGTCACCGATGTCACGGCTGAGCAGCACACGGACACACGGCCACCATGTGACCTGCAGTGTGTGCCGGGAAGCCCTGTATGTGTTCTTTTCTCCACCCTCCTCCTCCCTCTCCCTTCCTTCCTGCCCTCCTGCCTTTAACATGAGGCACAGATTACTTGTCCCCCGCTTGTGTTTCACTTTAACAACCTAAAACACGACACCACATGTGCGCTTTAACACGCTAATCCCGTTCCCGGCTCTTCCTCTGCGCTTCGGGAATCGGCAAAGCGGCTCTCGTATCAGATGACGCGTGTGTAATTATCCAGGCCTGTAACACGGTGCTGTGTTCTGTTACGTGGGGATCCAGGATCGGTCTTGCGGCATCGATCCGCCAGCCCGAGAGCGAGCGCTCACCCTGGGGGGGGGTGGCGGGTGGTGGGCTCCATTGCAAGGCAGCGCTGAAAAGCTGCTGACATTTGCTTGGTGGGCAAACTCCACCCCCCAATGGCTGGGTGTTTCCTCCGTGTCTGATTCCTAAGGCGTAGTCCTAGATTAAGGTAAAAACAGCAAATTAAACTCCTAAAATCACAGGCACCGGGCATAAAGTGAACATTTGCGAGGGCATGTAACTGGGAATGATCCAGACCAAACCGCCTCACACTCTCGCAGCTCATGGCCAGATTGTGGCACCTCCAGTGGAATCGCTGCTTCATTCCAGGACGCCTTTAAATAAAACCTCAAATGTTCTCCGTCGGCCGGAATGGGGCTGTGTCCCGGGTTCACGCTGGGCGTGCCGGGCAGCCTGCGGCTCTCGCCTGCCGTCGCCATCGCTTTCCGCAGTCTCTGCGCTCTCAGGCTCCGCTGCACAAACTTCCCGCTAATTAAAACAAGGTAAAGAAGCAGCCCTGTGCGCTAAAACCCCCGGCAGCGCTTCCCCGAATGTTTCTCAGAAGTGGCTTCCATGAAACAGCCACCTTCGGGCCTTTTAAGAGGAGAATAAGGAGCAGCTTGTTGAGCAGGCGCCTTGTGCTGCTAACACACGCGGACTCATTAGAATGTGGCCTCTTCCTCTAATAACAACAGACTAAAAGCAGGAAAGGCATCGGGCAGCTGCCCCTGGGGGGGGGTATGAATGCGTCCCTTAAACGGTGATAAATCAGAAACACAGGCAGAGACTGGGACACCCCCTGACCTGGGGACCTCCAGAGGACACTGCGACCGAGAGGGAGGGGGGATCTCCACCATGTGGTACGGGGAGAGGCTTTGATACTGTAGTAAAATCCCTTTTTTCAGTAACATTAAACTCGCGGGGGGGGGGGGGCGCCCGCCGCGGCGGGGGGGGGGGGGGGGGGGGGGGGGGGGGGGAGGGGGGGGGGGGGGGGGGGGGGGGCGGCCGCGCCGGGCGCGGCGGGGGGCGGGGGG
>JAODLD010000056.1:10773663-10784702 GCA_026781065.1 Mormyrops boulengeri | reverse complement strand
TGCAGCTCCTCTTCAAACGGGCGCAGAAATAAATAAACAGCGATGAGCAGCCGTTTGAAAGCAAACATTGTCCCAGAAAAATACAGGGATAAAAATGCACAATAACAGAGTTCGCTTCCACATCAGTGCTGACGATGGGGCTGCATGGCTGAGAAAAATCTGTGTTCTCTTAAGTAATTAATGCACAGCCGGCCAATTAGTATCACTGCTGAGGCAGAGCCCGCTCTCGGGAAGGGCTCGTAAAAGTCCATAATTGTAGATGTTGGCCTACATCGTGATGCAAAACTCCTGGGCTCCTCAGTCACCCCCCCGAAGAAGCCCAAGCCACATTTCTACATGTGAGACCGATTTGAGTGGGACGTGACCCGCCGGTGAGGCCAGCGCCCCTTGTCCAGGGAAAAAGCACCCCCCCACACAGTTGGCCACCCCAATGCCTTGAAAACCAGTCAGATAGGAGAAAAAGAGCAAAGGAATGAAAGGCAAGAGATACAAGGCCTTGACGTGAGACGCCGAAGAGTCTCCCAGCTTCTTGCTGAAAATGATAAGAGTGACAGAGAGGGGAGGCTTTCCAGGGAGATAAACGGCGACTTGTAGCCCAGTCAATTTCTCTTCTCCTAAAACATCTCACATACACACACACACACACACACATACACACACACACACACACACACACACACTGGCTCCACCCCCTTCTCTGGACATCATAAATCAGTCCCTAAAATGAATATCAGGAGCTTGGGATGCTTGTGACTGGGATGTTGGGTAGGCTGACGGGTTGGGGTCCGCATGGATCTATTTGGACTAAGAGCTGCTCCCATGGCGTGCCGGCGGCTGGCCCTGGATGATAATGGCCTGCCCTCCTCCACATCCTGGGTTTTATAAAATGTAATAAATGGGCCTCCTTTGTTCTCCATCAGACCACTTTTTTTAAGGAGTAAAACATCACGTGGCTCATTCCTCGAGCAGCTTCATGAACCTCACAAGGTACTCCAGTGGGCTTCCCACAGACCCACAGGACGGGGGCTCCAAGAGGAACCAGGAAGTGATGTAATCATCCACCAAACACAGGCCAAGCCTATGTTGCCTCTCAGCTTTCGGCATGTGTGTCCAAAAACCTCAGAGATTTTATTCAGGCTGCATCCCCTCCCCCACCCCCCACCCCCCACAAACATGCACATCTGCATTGCACGTGGAACCCTGACTGATAGTGTTGAAACCGCAAGCCGTGTTCCCGAGGTCCCTCCCCGCGGGCCCCTGGTCTGTGATTGGCCGTGGGGACTTGCCCCCACCCGCCTGCTGACCCTGTGAGCTTTGGGATCCCGTCTGGTTTCCATTTGCTGGGAGTGCGGCACGGAGAAGCCGACATCGATGGAATTTATATGGGGCTGCGTTTATGTCCATGACCCCTGACCTCCACCGGCATGTTGGGGGCGTAGCAGGAGTCAGTGGTGATGCCACCCCCACCCTAATGCCCACGGATACCTCCCAGCATAGGACACTGGCCGGCTCCCACTGGCCGGCCCCCGCAGGCCGGCTCCCACAGGCCGGCCCCCGCTTGCCGGCTCCCAGGACCCCCGGCAGAGGAGCGACTACATGTTGTGGGCTCCCTGTTACAAGGCAGACGGCCTGCGCAGCAAAGCCGCACGTGCTCTTGCTCGCCAACCCCATAAATCCGCGATTCAATTAGACCGACGGCCACTTCTCCTCTGGAGCGGGAGAAGCCAGCGCCGCCAGCCCCACACGATGGCTGCGGGGCCGTCCCACTCACTGAGCGGCCCACGACCATATGACGAGCGCACGCGCGTGTGTGTGTGGAATGGAAGAGAGTCGGCACTCTGTGGACAAAAAGGCAGCTAAGGGAGCTAACAAATTGGGGATTCCTATGGGAATCGGTGCATGTCGCACAGCGCGGCACTCAGAGCGATGCAGGACGGGAAGCCACATACCCAGAAAACTCCACACCATGAAACAGATCAGGAGCTGAGGCTGTCTGCATTTAGCCTCCCCCAGGACAAACCATCCGGAAGGCCCTGGAGCCGCATCACCGAAGCCATCCCCCATCACGCACCTCATGCAGGAAGCCCACTGCAAACTGTGGAAGGGACCAGAAGGTGGAGTGGTGGCGAGGAACTCGCCTCCGGGAGACTCCCAAGAGAGACCCTGCGATGGTGCCCTTCCACGGCGGAAACATGTGTGTCAGCAGGTACAATGTAAGCCTTTTAAATCGCTGAAATACAAGACCAGCACGGCGGTCTCCATAGTTAAGGCGATGCAATGGTCTCCATGACAACATAATACCATTTTTGAACTTAATGTGATTGGAGCACATTGATATTAGCTTTACGGACTAAACCCTATGTGTTTAATGAAATTTAGGAAACCTAAAGTTTCGGGCTTTTCCCTGCAGAGAAGAAGAGGCTTAACTACGTAAACGACAGCGGGGGCGAGGCGGGGGAGGGTTAGCGGGCAGTGGTAGATTATTTTTCAGCAGAATGTGTAGACCTTCTGCTCTTGCGGGCTTAAAGGCTGCAGGTGAGCATCAGGCACCCAGCCTGCGAACGTCCTTGAGGAGATGCCCGCCCGGCATGACTTCACGGGGCTTCACCCCGCCGTTCAAGAATCGAGGGAGGTTTCCGGACACCCTAGTTGTGTTCAAACACCAGCTCAGCAGCAGAGGAGGGTGTAGACACAAACGCCCAGGCGGGTGAGGGGAAGAATGAAAGCAACCGTCACAGTACAGCGAGGCTAGAGGAGATGCCTGCAGCTTGTGCTGACAAGCAAGCGAGAGACTCCACTGGGGGGGGGTCCTGTCGGCTGGGGTGGGGCACTGTGCGGGCAGATCCCTGCACGTCTGACAGACCAGTGCCAGCAAACAACAGAGATACAGTGTACGTTAGAAAATACCTAAATAGAAATTACAGCCACTCTACCGTGACCTTTTAATCGGAATAATCACATTCAGTAATCTCACTGGCCCCACCCCCCAGATGCCCGGTCCAGTTAGGGTGTTCACTTTGTCTCAGCAGAGAGCAGAAGGAAGCGCCATTAAGGCCCCTGCCCGCCCCGTTTCCATCCCACTGGACATGGCCCGTCGTTGCCGTGGAGCAGCGATGGCACGACAGGAGGCCGGGCCCTTTAAGTGCGACTCCTTTGTGCGTGACGGGTTTGCCCCCCAGCACACAAAAGGCCAGCAAAGCGGGGTGGGGCCCCCACTAGCCTTAACCTGTGCTCTGACCTGCAGAAGAGTTTCCGGACGCTCCTATATTGAGACCCAGCTTACGTTACTGTTTACGCTTCCTGATAAACAAAAGGAAAAGCTGCGGAAGGGTTTCAAAGCGAAGCCGGCCGGAGCCTCAGTGCTGGCTCGCGTTTGGAAAAGCGGGGCCGCCTGCCGGACAGCTCCCTGCCCCGCGGGCACCTCTCTCCTAACCCACAGCCCAGTGACAGTTACATTCGATAAGAGGAAGAATGGATTTTCAGGTCGATTCTCATGACTTCACACATCCTAAGAAATCAGAGAGATATTTAAAAGGAGCCTGCGGACTCCGGTCAAGTCGAAACAGTTGACCTCGACATGCCACTGAGTGAGGAGACCCAAAGCGTAGGGCTCATGTCAGATGAGGACTGCTGTCATTTTGAGGGCTGGCAGATTAACCAATCAGCTGGGAGAACATAACATTGCACACGAAGTGCTTATTAGCTGCCGCAGGCTCTCAAGGTCAGACGATGGGCGTCTTGCCCCCCCTCCGCTAAAGGCACTTCTCCTAAAAGAACACCTCTTCATTTCTTTCTGGGACAGCTTTAAGCGGGTGGCGAAATACCACAGTCAGGAAATACGTAGATAATAAACAATATTCATCTGCATTTGCAAAGCGCTCCCCGCCACCCCCCATGGGTGATGTCGGCTAACGATTCAGAACATACACTGACTTCCAGGCACCTAAAGCTCAGTGTTTAGCAAAATTTGAATTAAAAAAACAGCTAATTCAGCGATTTATCCTTTTCAAACAGAATTAATTAAGAAAAATATCTGTTGCCGTTACTGATAAGAATTCCCCCCCCCCCCAAGCAGACCCCCACTGAATATCGGGGTGGGGGCCTGCTTGGCCGGATGCAGCAGGACAACTTTTTTGGAAAAAGGCATTCTGCGAAAAGCCGAAAGGGCACAAATTTGACATCTTTGAAAACAATCAATTATTTTTTTTCACTGCTGGAATCTTAAAAATGTTTGAAAAAGTCCAAAACATTACAAATCTAGACTAAGGCTGTCCAGTCCACTGCACTAAAAACACAAAATATATATCCCCCCCACTCCCTTAAAAAATGGTTCAAATCCAGAGCTGTGTTTCCCTGTGTCTGGCTTTCAGGCCTGATCAGATTTGCACTTCAGACCAGGAGAGCTCGGGTAATCAGCCATTGTGCGCGGCTGCTCAGCCGTACGCAGCCCCCCCAGCACCCACGAGGACTCGGTATACCAGCACTTGCTCACCATTCTCCGGTTACACTGTGGCCCAGGGGAGGCTTCATCAGAAACGGCTTTACATCGTCCCGGAGAGCCGCTACCCCTGTCCCACACACTTTTCCCCAGTTTCTTCATCAAACGGGGATTAATCCCCACTGCCCATGAACGCAGTCAGCAGCTGCCTGTCAGGGCCAATCAGCTCCGCAATCAAAGGCCTCATTTAAGCTCAGACTTTCGAACACGCCCACCGCCTACATACTTGGTTCTGAGATGAGGCTCATCTGATGGGGCATTACGGAAAGCCGCACCACGCCCAGCGAGCCGGACCCGCAACAGAACACTCACCGTTCTCACTGTCGGACTTGTTCTCGTGCTCCGTGTCGGTCAGGGTGAGCGCGGAGTTGGAGCGGCTGGACAGGCAGGAGCTGCGGCCTGGCTTCACCCCCCGACCCCAGAGCCGCATGGCGCGCTCTGGCGACATGGGCCGCTCTCCCTCGACGTCTGCGTCCGAGCCTGGGCCCACAGAGTACCCGCGGTGCGGCAGGCCGATGTCCGTGCAGAAGGCGGGAGCCCGGCGCGGGGGCGGCGGCTCACAGAGGCTCAGCTGTCGCAGGCTGAAGTTCTGCCCTGCAAGGGGGGGTGAGGGTAAGGGAGGGAGGCAGAGAGACAGACAGAGGACCTGGTCACCAGTGCCCAATCACACCGAGCAGCGGTACTCCTACCCACGCTGGCGGCCCAAGTCTTTTAACAGCAGTGCCAGAGCGTGGATGAGCGAGCGAGAGAGGGCTGGCACAAGACGTCATGACAACCCAACAGTGACATCAGTGCCGCCCCAGCAACCAGGCCGACAGTCCAAGCAACTGCCTTCATCATGGTGCTGAAGCATTCACCACATTTACACAGTGATATCGATAACCGTCAGATTTCCTTTGCTTGGGAGGGGTACCCGTTGTCTTTCTAAAAAATAATTCCCCCACACGATGCTATGCAGCAACTCGTCTGTGTGTCGCTAAGCTGCACATCGCTCTGCCCACTGTACCCCCCCGCCGTGTGCCCACCCCAGGCCGCTCCTCACCTGCCGGCCCCCACGCCTGCCTTCTTCGCTCAGTGCCAGTGACTCTGAAAGCCCTTCCAGTATCAAAACACAAAACAGCCTGACAGAAAAATGGGCTGAGCGAGGGGGGCTGGGGGTCCCGACTGTCGGCAGATAACGTGGATGTCTTATGGGTGGCGGAAGGCGACCTGAAGGCGAGAGCGTAAACTGCTGCACTGCAAACACCATTTGCACGCAGTGACCCCCCTCGCAGAGCCTAAGGGCTGCTGCCCGCTGCGTGAAGCCCGAGGCTATCAGGGAGGAGCGCACTTTGGGTCAAATGGCCACAAACACCCTGGTGTCTGGGGAAGAGAGGCACACCGAGACCCGGCAAACATGCCGACACCTAGGGCTGGGGAAGAGAGGCACACCGAGACCCGGCAAACACGCCGACACCTAGGGCTGGGGAAGAGAGGCACACCGAGACCCGGCAAACACGCCGACACCTAGGGCTGGGCAATATGGCTCAAACGAAATACTACTGCTGTGAATCATGATCGATGATCCAGATCATGAGTTTTTGTTTGTTCGCTTACAATCCAACCAAACTGGAATGCAAGTAGTAATGTCAATTAACCATTTAAATACTTTTAAGGTATATAAAATACTGTACATATATAATAAACTACATTATGGCAAATGCATATTTTTTTTATACTGAACTTTAAATAATTTGGTGTACAAATGAACATTTCTTATTTAGGTCAATAACTAACTAGTCCTTCTGAACAACAAATACAGATAACGGCAAACTTGTCAGATTACAGTAGACTGGTCCACGTCGATTTCGCAAGTCCAAATCTTTTACAACTATTGGAAGCAGAACCCCCTTTTTGGGAGGCAATTCATCCTCACCAGTCATGCCGCACACTGTTACTCCGAACGGCGTATCCGACCTATAGTATGCAAAGTTTTTTATTATTTTTTTTTACCTATTTAACTAACTGTTTAGAAAACACAATTACATTTTTAGTTCAAGATCTGAAATCGCGTCGTTTCACATCGGTCCGTTTAGCTGTCGTGTTGCGGCGGTCCCCCGGCACGCGGGCATCCCTGACAGTCGCGCGCCGGTTTGTCCTTATAATAGACCTGATAGTGTTAATTAGGGCGCTTGTACGTGGTCATTCGGCTCAGCCATCACTTCGTAATGTGCCATTTACCTCACTGGGGAATCACCTTGGACAAACCGGTCTGCAAAATAAAGTTAACAATAAATGTAGAAATGCAGATTTCGCTGACTGGGATAAATTTAGAAGTAGATTGATACTCATGATTTTGCTGTCTGGCTTCGTGCTTGATTGGTAACAAACAGCACAAAACTGCTCTATTTTTTTTTTAATCGGGGTTGGGGGTGTCAAACCCCTTATTTTAATACGCGGCTGCCTGAAATTACAACCGCCGTCGATAAATTACCGTTAAGTTGCCCACCACTACGAGACAGGTCTAATATGCTGACACTCGTCAAAACTAAACTTAATCTGAGGTGTGCAGATCTACAGTATTCAGACGCGAAACTCCCTTTCGAAATAAACACAATTTACAACGTCTGCCGGGATATAGGCTATCTTGCTATCAACGTTTGTTTTTGTTTTTTTTTTATTTCTTAAAAATGGCCTAATGATTTTTTGTTAATGTACTATTGATCTATTGATGACGGCCCGGATTAAATCACACTCTGTAACAAACTCAGATTAGCGATCTGAGAATTTCTAGAATTTTTAATGGTGGGCAATTTCAGCAGAATCGGAGGAAAAATATTTACAAGGGTTTTTTTTTCGGTCGAACCTGTTTTGCGAGCCCCGACACGGAGGCTGCAGACAGGCTGACTCCCGGCTGTTATCCGAGACTCAGCGGTCCGCAAAAACACGGCGGTCCGGCCGACGCGTCACGGGCACGCAAGGTTAACAATCGGTTTAAGGTATAGAAACCTGCACTTCATGGTCATTAAAGTCTGTAAAGCCAAAACCGGGAGCAAAGCGCCCGAAAAGTACTCTACAGCCTGATTTCATTACATTTTACTACAGGTTTTATATATAGGTATAATTTAATAGTACACCCCCTATTAATTTAACAGTAGAACAACAAAATCATATAATTATATTCCTACACATAGTTTACTAATTACTGGTTAGTATGTGTGTGCGTGTCTGTGTGTGTGTGTGTGTGTGTGTGTGCATACTCTATCACACACTCACACACACACATAAACACACACAAAATCCAATGCATTAAAAACGAAATTTAACCTGCAGCTGTAAAGATGATAATTAAAGTTGTGTTAATATAAAACAAAACAAATTTGATTATAATACTGAGTTTGAATATACAACAGAAAAGGAAAAACCGAGCTATTAAAAATG
Source organism: Mormyrops boulengeri (assembly GCA_026781065.1). Lineage (NCBI taxonomy): Eukaryota > Metazoa > Chordata > Actinopteri > Osteoglossiformes > Mormyridae > Mormyrops > Mormyrops boulengeri. The sequence continues at coordinate 10,776,784 of JAODLD010000056.1, read as the reverse complement.
TTTAATGCAGATCTGGTATTCCGCTAGACAATATTACTTAAATATTCACACACAGAGCCGAAAATAAAAATAATTTTTTTAAGAATCATTTGTGATAATATTAGTCTGTAGCTATGGTTGTCGTTTGCGTCCCAGATATAAAATAAAGTTATAAAATAAGGTAGGAGGAGAGCTTTTCACCGTGGCGGAGAGGGAAGCTCGTCTTAATCACTATAAATCTCTCGGAGAGATTTAGCTAAATATTCCATGCAGAGTCAAATGTGTACTATTCTTCATGTGGAGAATAATAATAAAAAAATTAATCCTCAGATGCATAATTTATTCACTTGCTTTCCCACAGCCTAAAGTTAATGCTTTTGCGCAAACTATTTCCATTTCCTTAAATACCAGTGATACCTCTTCGTTTTGAGACAGGGGACTGAGTCTCCCTGACACAGAAACGGGGGTTTTCACTGCTGCAGGTTAGAAACAGAGATCTCCCTAAATCTAAGGCGTAAAGTGTCGCCCCTGCCAGAAGTACATAGCTCCATAAAATTAACCGCATTGTTACGCGTGAGCACAGTTCTGCCTAAAAAGCGGAGGGGATAATGGGGGGATGTGAGAAGAATAGCGGCCAGGCTCCCTGACAAATAGTCCCCATTTCAGTTAGCGGTCCGGGATCATTTTTCAGGTAGACTGCTAATAGCTGGCAGGTCCGACAGCTGCCCGCAGTCGCCGATTCAGTCAGCCCATTCCCCAGTCTCGGCCATCATTTCAAATGAGTTCAATTATTATTTCAACTAATGATAAAATTTGTAATTAAACAATAAAAAAACAAGCGAATGCATTACGCTCCAGCTTTGCCCGACGGTGCGGCGTTCATAACAATCAAATTACCGCAGAATACAGTTGCAATTACACGGAAATAAATTACCTCTTACTATCGATATTTCAAGGTGAAAAGGTTCTTCAATTTGGGTTTAATCATTTTCCCCTGCTTTTGCACATTCGGGGAATGTAGATTATTACAATGTATAAATACTAATCTAAATACTAATAATCATATTAGGCGTGGAGCAGATCTGGGAGTCTGTCTCCGCTACTTTTCGGGGTGTAAAATAAGCCGGACTCCGTAAAGAGAGACCGGCCATCCCGCTGTGTGAAAGCGGGACATCTCCGTCGTAGGTGGAGACATAGCGGGACAGAACCGCCCCGCAAGAGAAGCAATTACTAAGATACTGAGTGTAGTTCAATTAAAATTCTATTAATTTTAAATGAACACCAATTTACATACAATGAAAAAATAAAGATAAGACAATTAAGTAATTATGCTCTTTCTCTGAAATATTTATGAAGTGTTAACTGGCGTTGGTGCTCAACTCATAAACTGGTGACGGACCGAGGGTGAAATTTTTACCCTTTTTAAAATGGGGACCTTGCTAATCACTGCTCGTCATTTTAATCATAATAATATTAGTTTTAATAGTTTTAACTTCACAGCAGATATGCTTTTATACTTCGTTGATAATTACCTAACCCCAGCCTATGTTTTTTAATTGCTAATTGCAGTAAATTAGTTTAGGCAGGTTAATTAATTCTCCTTTTTAATTCGCTGGGCAATTCAATTCGCTGGGAAGTGGATCGCTACCGAAAGAATGACGCAATCGGGCCTCGCGCGTATGCTTGTTTATTTATTAGCTAGCTAATTCGCCGTTAATCGGTGTCAGTGTTTCGGCTGCCCAGGGTCCGCACTCACGGCACTGCTGTGGGAGTCACTGTGTCACCCCCACACAGGGAGCCCCCCCGGCTGCCCGAACTCACGGCCAGATGATGCCAGAAGGCCCTTTACAAATGCAATACTACAAATTCCACTAAATCAACACAGGGTGTCACAAGGACGCCACTCCCGGAAGAATGACCTCATTGCCTGCTTTTGGGGCTGGGGGTGGGGACCTACACCGACCTGGGCGTGCGTACTCGTCGGCCTGGCGGTGCACCAGCTCCTTGACGCGGCTGCCGTAAAGCAGCCGTGAGGAATCCTGCTCGAAGGCCTTCAGGGTCTCGCTGGAGCTGTACGACTGCTGGGTGGCCACACGGCACTCCTCAGCCTCATCCGGTGTGCCGCCGTACCGCCGCTCCTTATCTCTCCGGCTCTTGGTCAGTGAGCAATAGGGCCTTCGCTCCTTCACTTCCATGCTGCGGGCATGCTGTATCCACACACACAGACACGGGGGGCGGGGGCGGGGGGGTCACCGGTGGCTCTGCCCAGCTGTCGGCTCAGGGACTACCTGGTCGGGAGAGAGGACAGGATTCAGACATCACTAAATCCGGACACTTCATCTTCAAGAACTCAAATCCTACGCTGCCCCACCCCTGTGCCCCCTCCCGTCCTGAGGCCCCTCTGAGGAGGCGGGTGCTCACCTGTGTTCAGCCAGCTAAAACATACAACTGATGAGTGCTGTTTGGCTTCTAAACCAAGAACTTGGGGAGTCGTGGGAGTTTGTGGGGGGGGGGGTCTTAATTGATTGCTGCTCCACCCCTCCAGTTGCCTGTCGTATATCCGTCACAGCTGATAATTTGGACACATCCATTAAGTGATCTTCTGAAATTAATCAGAACATCAGATGAGGAATGAGGTGGGGGGGGGGGGCAGGAGAAAACTTTCATTAAGCTCTGCCAGGGAGAATTAATAAAATCTACCTATAACATCCTGGGAACAAAAAAAACATTAATCCAGGAGAGGCAGTAATAAGCACTCGGGGGCCCCAGGGTGCATTTCACATGTTTATTAGCAAAACTTTCTCTGTCTCTAATTCTCCCTTCCGATAATTGCCGTGCTTTAATTTATTTTTTGGCTGGCCGTATTTTTGGACATCTCCCAAAGAGCATGTTTGCTGCCCCGTCCTGGGATTTAATGGATACACACATTTTTCCGGACCCCCCCCCTCCCCCCACCTTGAGCCAAGATGTCTCCCCGAAACATGTGTTTTCTTTGGTAATGATGCTACTATACTCTAATGACATCTGGGACCCCTGTCTGTCCCAACATGGAGCGCAGCAGGTGATGCTGGGACATGGCGACGCGATTCTCGGTGTGGAACAGGCCCAGAGCATCTCCACGCCACCCCCCCCCCGCCCCCCA
>JAODLD010000056.1:10728227-10762826 GCA_026781065.1 Mormyrops boulengeri | reverse complement strand
TAAAGCACCTAAAAATAAAACCAGGCAGGAGGTTACACTGTGGCGGTGAATAACGCCAGTGACGCCGTCAACTGCGTCAAGCAGCGAAACGCTCATTATCAACACAGATGCGGCACGTAAGTAAATAAATAAATAAATAAAAATTAGCCCTAAATCGAAGTAACTGCAATCTGTGTACTGGACTCCATCCACAAGCCATAAGGATTGTTGTCTGCAGTTAATTAACACAGTGAAGGAGAGCCTGCTGTGAAAAATACATGTATTACAAAATATGCAGGTGCGCGCATATATATATATATATATATATATGTGTGTGTGTGTGTGTGTGTGTGTGTGTGTGTGTGTGTATAACAAATATAGCAAAGAACTCAATTTTTTGTGTATTCACACACACACACACACACACAAAAATTTAAGTTTTTTGTTGGTTTCCAAATTTATTAGAAGAAGCACGTGACAGGTGCTCCAGCCGGTATGTTACCTTAATCCGGTGTGTTACGGTCTGTGCAATTGGCCCAGAAAAAGACAACAGGCATTGTAACAAAACAGACTGGCCCACAGTCACAGCCACAGAGTCCTGGGAGCACAGCTGTACAGGAAATGGCGGAGGAGCTGCACGCTCAGTGTGTCTTTAATGGGGGAAACAGGAGTGCACAGGCCGTAGCTGTTCCCTGCTCCCAGTGCACTACACACTGCAAATCAGCACGGCCCAGTATAAACACTCATCACACAATGATTTGGGGCTCTATGAACACACAAGCTGATTCGGTTTTATATATACTATGGTAGTTAGGCAGCGATGTTTTTAGATGAGGTTGTAAGGTTAACTGAGTGTGTGTGTTGTCTGTGTTACCATGGATTTTAGCTTGCGGCCGTCATCCAGAGAAATCACCAATGCTTTAGAATGACTGTCCCCGGTGTGTGGGAGGCCACCCAGGGCGCCGTCTCACGGCACATGTTCCAGTTAACCGCCACGCTGAGCGCAGAGGCAGGTCTTGAAAACAGATCAGTGTTTAAACCTCTGAGACGGCTCATCCCCAGGTTCACAGCCACACACAGCCCAATGATGTACACTGCCATTGCTCATATTTTCTGTATCTTCTGTATGACATCACTGAAACAGCATTGGTTGTACAGGTAGTTCTCAACTTTTACGAGCTAATTAATTTCAAATTATCCCTTGTTAATCGAGAACTCGTAAAGTGGGAGGTATTTAACCGTAAGAATGTTATAAAAGTCATGACTTTGGTTCCAGCCCAAAAGTATTTTTCATAAATTTTTGACAAATAAACAAAGGAAACACAAACATACAATTAACATTTAATTAAAAATATACGCACATTTAAACAAAAAGCACTTCTTTGCTAAAATTGTAACATTCACAGTCAATTTTGGTCACTTTGATTTTCAGCAGATGGGCAGTTTTTCTTCTTCACGCATCGTACTCTGAGCAGGAGGAGATCGATCACAAACAGTACGTATAAAGAACCGGGTGTATTAGCGGGATCGTGAAACGAAATGGTACAAATCGGGCATCGTCGGAAAAAATGTGCCATGAAGTGTAACGCCGCGCATGTGCTGATGTGCAAGTCGGGCATGCGGAGTCAGATATTTCGCAAAGCAAAGTTGTCTGAAAGCTTAGTCGGGCCGCAGACATCGTTTTGGGCAGTGCATGCTGAGTTACGTGCAAATTTAAAAAATGTATATGAGAAATGAAAACCACAGAAAATTCTGTTTAAGATATAAACTATGAGGAGCTTGGAAAGTGAGAGCTACCTGTACATTATTCTATTCCCAGGAAAACAGAGTATTTGTCTATAACAGACAAATGCTTCTGACTTGAGGATGTGAAAAACACGTAGACGTAGACTAAAATCATAAACATGTTCGTTATTCAATAGCTGCTATCTAAAGAACAGCTGACTAAGAGGGATGCCAAGCCAACTGACAATGTAAACGAGAATCTTCATATCCAAGACGACACGTTCCTGACTGCGGATGATCCTCAGTGGTCCTGTGGATCGGTTCGACTCGGCTCTGTGCCAGCTTATGGAGGCTGCCGTGCTAAGCTGGTGAAAACAGCAGGTTGTCTACTTATCTCCTGGGCTCAGCGCTGGCCCAGTCCAGAACATCAGAACGATCGCGCGCAGCCCTGCCGTGTGGTGTCTTCAGGGATTTTGGATGGACAGACGGTCTTAATGCAGACAACTACTACTCTGTAAAGACACTTATGTCACCGTCGACAACAGATTCACATTATGCTCTATTGTATAGATCTACTAAATAATGCCCCCCCCCCCATCACTCTCACACCTACCCTGGGGTCAAATTGGCCCCAAAGGCAACATCTCAGGTGACCTTTCTCATAGTAACAATTATTGTAGGAGCGTGTAAGAGTTAATTTGCACGCAGCCACCTTAATGTAAAGTGCACCTCATTATGCTCCTGTAATCAGGTTAAGAGTCAACATTGGTCAACCAGAGTCGGTGTAACTCGAGGTCTAACAACTCCAGAGGACAACAGGTTATTTTCACACAGGAATCTGGGGACTCTTATGATCCAGTCATCAATGAAAACCTCTTTTGGTTCCTCTACGTTCAAAACTTTTGATATTGCCACTGTCGGCTCTTTTGCTCTTGTAGCCATCATGGCCATGAAGAGCACAGCCTGGCAATCGACGACATGTCTGACGGAAAGAGGAAATGACTTACTCCATGTTTGCAATGTGACCCAACACCTTTGAACATCGTTAGGGGGTGTTATATGGTAGGGGGGTGGCTTTCAGACTTTGGAAACATCGCAGTGACTCACTGAACACACAGCATTAGGCAGGTCAGGTAAGGGGCGTGCTCCTGTGATGCCCGGATTATCCCCATTTCTGGACGCCTGTTTACAAAAATGTGGCGTCTCCCTCCAGCCCAGATGCGTCAGACAGAAGGCCTTCCCCCACTGCCACGATGTCCGGCGGTGCCGTCCCCACTTACCCCGCACTAAGCCATGAAAACAATGCCCCCTTGCTTTCCTAAAGTAGGAGTGGGGTATTAAAGAGCAGAAAAATCCCACTGTGATGATTTTACAGCCTTCGGGGGTCATCAAACTCCAGACTTCGTGGATTTAGTGGGACTTTGCCGGAATCCCAAAGGTCAGTGCACCAGGGGCGTCACCAAACCCAAATGGCAGGATATTTAATAGGAAATTAATCTTTCGCTGCGCCCCAGAGGTGTTCAGCCCCACCAAAGTGTACCAGGAAGTCTCTTACATTCTGCCCCAGCAGTGGGAAAGCCCAAACTACAGATGTAAAGAGAAAACTTCTGCCTGGAACAGCCCCTCCCCCAATCGCAGCCCGCGGGGCAAACCTTTTTCACCTTATGGGGATCGTTTGCGGTGCCATGAACATGTGTAGCTAATATACCCTACAGCTTTGCCAGTACAACAGGACCGCATGTGAGACGCCTATCTTCCACACAGCCACCAGACCATTTTGATTTGTGTTCCTTTCAAGCCATTACTGTACTGCGGGCGTCAGTTTCATGTAAGAGAGCACCGCAGAGAGCCCTGACTTTATATAAACTACAGTAAGCAATTCATCATATAAGCCTCACTGTAGACTTCGCTTCCCATAAGTTGGAGTTCCTATTTAGAAATTTGTCATGAATCTGCACCCTTTTAATGTCGCAGAGACATGAATTAATCAGTAAATATGGCTTTTGCTCCCCAGCTAAAAGCACTTAACAGATTGTGAGAATATTTTCTAAGTCTCATATAGACTCAAAACTGCACAGACCAATTGACTACATACAAGTGGGACCGTCTTTCCAAACCGTTTTCAGAAACTAAATCCGATTAAACAGTTGGTCTGCAAACATATGAAATTAAGAGCATGGGGCCGTGTAACTGTGTCAAATTATTAATCTTTACCCTGGAAATGAGACAAAGCACGACTGAAGACTATAAACAGGCAGGATAAGTAACTTCACAGGACGCATACACCAAAAAAAAGCACATATATGGAGAAGCGTGCACCGCAGGTGCATCCCTCATCATGCAGACTGTGAAATGTGATTTTTTTTACCCACTAGCTGGGTGTGACTCATTGCACGAACGAAACAGCAGAAACATGCGAAGTGGAGATTGCATTAAAATTCCCATCCTTTTTTAAGTGCCCGTGACACAGGGTTCCGACTCGTCATCCCGTGGGCGTAAACACACTTGTTTAGCTGCCAGGCTAGGCTGGCCTGGGGCGACTGGGCACTGTCCGGGTCATCGCTCACACCCGGCTCAGCAGAAGTCACTCTTTCAGCATATATCTCCAAGGTGAAATCACTCATAAAACCGTGTGCCTCTCATTGATAATTAATATGCGGAGAGACGGATGTGATATATCTTCTCGCAAGGTCGGCTAGTGGCCACGCATGATTAATTAAGCATTCATCTCTGATGTAGTGGTCATTACCTCAAAAAAATGTCTGATTGCTGCAAGTCTTATGGCCGGGTGCTGGAGATCAACCTCATGGCTGCTGGAGTCTTGGGGGGGGGTGGCAAAAACAGTGAAACAGTCACAGGAAAATCTTAAATCGTTATTCGTTTAACTAGGCAGCACCCTGTCTTGCATCCAGCATGCGAGTCAGACTTAGGAGCAAATATTGTTACAGAAATTATTTTATGTGATCTTTGTTGCAGCGCCAGAGAACTTCTCCTCCAAATTCTGAAACACTCATACAAGATATAGCTTTCGGGCCCTGGGACGTCACGCTGATGCTAATGACTCATTCTCAGCAGATCTTTGCTTTTCTGGCCCGCACAGAAGGATGTATTTACACACTCACACTGCTCCTTTTCAGCCGGCGACCATCTTGGAAGCCGCCCAAATGGCGCATCAAGCCTCAGTGGATGACCGGGGGCCCCCACGTATAGAGCAGGCATGCGATGGGCCACGCACGGCCAAGCTGGGCCGCTCCGCTGCAGGGAGTGCTGGCACAGGCTCTGTGTTCCCCGCACAGGCTCTGTGTTCCCCGCACAGACTCTGTGTTCTCCGCACAGGCTCTGTGTTCCCCGCACAGGCTGTGTTCTCCGCACAGGCTGTGTTCCCCGCACAGGCTCTGTGTTCTCCACACAGGCTGTGTTCCCCGCACTGGCTCTGTGTTCCCCGAACAGGCCCCTTCCTGGAGATGAAATAAAGCCTCGGCACTCTCCTCCTTCCTCTGAAATGGTTCCCAGCGCTGAGATTTATCAAGGCCGGGCAGGAGCCCGTTACGTTTTCATAACAGCCCATTTATACAGGTAAGCCACCCAGCCGAACGCAAACAACCCGTTCACCTGGAAGCAAGACAGAGGAGTGCGGTCCTGGGGAAAGAGAGCCCCTCCCCTTCATAATGAAACTTACCACAATGAAATAAGCACCTCTGCCAGTACCCCTCCCGATTCGTGTGCCCCCGCGCTCAGCTTCCAGCCGCATAACTGCAGGCAGTGCAGCGGGGAGACAAACTCCGCTCACACTGAGACTGCAGGAGAAAACAACCGGGGGGGGGCTAAATTGGGCCGTAAGGACCAGAGGAAGATGGAGAATGGAGAGAATACCAGAATATCCTCCAACAACGCAAAGAACGCGCATGTGGATCCGAGCCCCAAGGCGACCTCACCCAGGATGCTGACCTGGAAAATGGCCCTTAATTCCCCTAAACCTCAGACAGATTAATCACTTTTTTTATTTCAGGAACAATGGGGTGAGCTGATGAAGAGATTATGAGGCCGTCTGCATTTTTAATAGTTTGTAAGCGACTCTAAACATGCACAGATGTTGTTGGATGCCGTGTGCTTGGGATTCTCCAACGTCAGCCACTTGCCTCCTGAGTCACTCGGAGCTTCTCCTCCTTACAGAGCAAAATGCAAGGTGACTATAAAGTGACTATAAAGATACAGACACTGTATTACATAAAAAACTGAGATTACTATGAGTAACTGGTTCATCCTGATTAAGGTGAGAGATAGAGTCAGTCCAAAGGTTCCTAATGCATCAGCTAAGCTGATCGGAAACCTCTCAGGTTTTCTGTCTGGAGGAACTTGCCTGTTAATCTGAGTATGTTCATGCGTTAAGACCTAAGTCAGCAGCTGCAAAGTGCTAAATATTTACGGAAGTGCAAAACGGCACCTTCACCAAGGCTGCGCCCCCATCCAGAGTGTCCATCTGTTGTCGGGAGAGCTTACAGCGGCCCCTTGGAATTCGGTCCAGCGTGACACCTGGCAGCTCCCCTTTCAGCCCAAAGTCTCAGGGGCGGCGATGAACTGAGCTGTGTATCAGGGTTTCCTCTCAACCTGCACTCGCTCCCCATGTCAGACGTGCGTTTCAATGAATAACCTTAGGGAAGAAACACACACTCCACCCTCTGTTAGTTATGGCTAATCACACTGTGTTTTACCAGGGTATGACCCTGACGGTGGGACGCACCTCAACTCAGAGAGAGCAAACGGCCGCTTTCCACGCTTTCTGCTATGGTCGGGATATCCACCAAAAGAAAGACGGCGCGGCTCAGACATCTGCTATCATGGGGTTATTCATGGGAAGAAAAACCACGTGGCTCAGACAGGAAATGCCTCGTGTCAGCAGGGAGGGAAACGGCAGATGAATGGTCGCGGTAATGGTGGCATTCGCTCACCGGTTTGACCTGCACCTGAAGGGGCACCTTCACGCTCACCCTCCAGCACTTTCCCACGGCCGGGAACCCTGACCCCACAAACCACCTGCGGAAGGAATACCATCAGTAACAAGGCGGAGGCCTGCTGAAATGAAGGCAGCCCCAATAACATGGAGGCGACAGCAGCAGGAAATCAGAGCGAAGGAAACTACCGGTACTCAGCGCTCACAGGGAAACGGATGCAGCGATTTCAGGGAGGCGTCGCTCATAGCTACAGATAGATTTCCTGTGCAGGGATGACACTAGAGGCCTCCTTGTAAGGAGAACCCCGACGAGGCTCTTTGCACACTTCAGCGCCGGTTACTGGGCTCTCAGGATCTTCAGAGGAATGGAAAAGCTCCATGTCCCTGGCATTAGGCACCAGAACCTGGGTGGGTCAGCTGAGGAGTGGGCTGTCAGTCCCCTTACTGAAGCCAAGTGTTGCAGCGTGCTTGCGCTCGTGATCTGGGTGTCATCATGCCATTGTTTTTAAATTGCCCCCCCGTGGCAGACGGTGCAATCCGGCAGTTATAAGGACGCTGCCAGCGACGAGAAAGTGGGATCCGTCCACCGGGGTTAAGAGTGAGTATCGCCCTGGGAAATTAGCGGCCCGCTACACCTCACCACCTCGACAAACCTCCTTGTGCCGTGACTGACCCCGAACTGAAATTCCCTCACCAGTGTACCGAGGAGGCCTGTTGGACTGACAGAGGTGGTTTTGGGTCCGTGGCTGCCTCTCTTTGTCCTGGTTTAACCAGTTTGAATCCCATGGCCTCTGGATCTTTCTAGTCATCTACAACAAAAAATTAAAGATTAACATTAAATGCTTTATTTGCCATTCGAAGAAGTATGAGGACGGGTACGTTGGAATTCTTCTCTTCACCTACTCCAACTTACTCTCCATAGCTCAGGGGTCACAGCACAGGGCCAACCAGCGTGCGACGCCCCTGGAGCTGAGGGTTAAGGGTCATGCTCAGGGGCTTATGTGTAAGTGAGTATTCTGCAGAGGCATAGAGACTGAGCCTGCTGAGCCACTCACTGCCCCTAAAAAAGCAAAAAACACGCACAGAAAAAAAAATCAAACATGAAGGTGACGGCAGAGGGCTGACAGTGTCTCTAATTCCCACTGGAATGACAGGAGGCCCTAATCAGGAGCTCAGGTAGGGGCTGAGAAACACAAACCCTGCCCTAGGCTCACTCTCCTGGCTGCAGACCAGCCACAGAGCTCCGCTTTCTCAATCAAACGCCGACGCCACCTTTCACAGCGAACTTCTTCATCCAACCCTCCAACTCCAAGCCCAGAGTGTCTACCTGCATTCAGTCACATGGTGAGAATCAGGCAGGTAGGCGGGAGAGAGGGTGCGGTCACGGCGACAACAGCGTGCCTTAATTAAAGGGGCTCTCTTAAGTGACATGCCAGGTGAAGCTGTTTTAATGAGTGCTGTCCGGGAATAAACTGTAAACAAGAAAGACATGATCAAAGACGCCTATCCACATCTGCAGATGGACTGATTGGCCGCAAGCACGCCAAGCAATCGCTGGGGTGTATAAACATGAGCACCGGAGACACAACCCAACATGGAACAGCTTGACAGAGTGAGAGATCCAGTGCCATCTTCTGACAACCCCTCACTCCAAATGGACCCACTTCTCTTTAAAAAAGCCAGCGACTTAAAAGCCGGATTTGGCGCAACTGGCGCATTCTATCTGGTGTGGTGAGCTCTATCAAGCCACGTAGCGGTGATTCAGTTTAGAGAAGCACTGGCCAACGGAAACAGAGCCTGGCTTCAGTGCGATGCAGCGCTATATTCTGGGACATGGTTGCTGGTTTTAATTGTGGTGACTCCACAGCCTGACCCATTGCTGCGAAGGCGACTGGCTGACTGATTGAAGCAGCGAGCAGAGGGGCAATTATACCCTAAATGACATCATAAATCATGGCTCCTGATGCTGCGAGCGGATGAGCCAACGGCGGGCTGCGCTCGAGGGTGATGTCACATGGCGGCTGACACTGGAAAAATGTGTAAATAACCAGAGACGGAAGAAAACGCGACTCAATCAGTCATTCAAATTACAAGGCGCCATCTGGCGGAACTCGCCGAGGACAATGGCTGTCGGAGGAGCCTCTGGGTCAGAAGGTACAGGGCGAGGAGTCCCTTACACACAATCCAATTCACACATTGCGGGGAAGAAGAGGAGAACAAGCTAATTCCGGGGCGATGGCTCAAGCGGAACGAGCTCCGCTAAGCTGAGGCGATAATGTGTGGTGCGGAGTAAAGAGGCAGGCAGGACGCAGGAGACGTGGGAACATGTCTGGCATAACGAAGCCGCACATGAGTTGTTCCCACGCCTCCCAGAGCCCCGCGACAGCTGACGACTCGCGACGCATCAGCGCGCGGCCTGCTAACGACGGGGCCGCTAACGATGTGCCTTCGTTGAGCTGCTCATACCGCTCAGCAGATGGTTCTGAGCGCCGCTCCACCAGCGCCTGGTCTGCGCCCATCTTTCCGACCCGCGTCTCGGCCCGGGTAGCTGAGCTTTGGCTCCCTCCTTCCACTGCCAAGCGAATTGTGGTGACGCTGGAGATTTGAAACCGCGACCTGCTCGGTTCCTTAAGTGCTGCTCTAGACAAAATATGCACAACAAAGAAAGTCAGCCTTAGCAGGACCTAATGACCAAAATGAACCCAAATGAGAAGATCAGGGTTTAGCCAGCAAAAACATGACACATTCAAACCAAACGCTAAGGCCCCTCTTGTGACTCTACACTCAGAAGGACACGCTTCACTGTGACATGCCAAGTGCACTTTTCAAGTGTATTTTATTAACTTGTTGACGCTGCGTTATTCTGCAAGACAATCCGGATGTGTGTGGGAGGGCCCCCCCCAAAAAAGGATATCATGTGATTGTAAGTAAGACCGAATTCATTACAGAGGTGAGCAATTTCTGAATGTGCCCTTGTGTCGATCTGATAAGCTAACCACAGCGGGAGGACAGTGAGGGGAGCAGAGGCAGGTGGGCGGGGGAGCGCCATGCGGGCGGTATCTGTGCTTCGGAATTGTGGGTACACTGAACGACCTCCGGGACTGAGCTGATGGACTAGGCCTAACCAATCAGGATCAAGTTCTGCCGTGGAAACGGGCAGCCGGAGGGGAAGGACGCGATGATTTCCTGGGAAATTTCCAATGTAAAACAGCGAGGTTGTCAAGCGGGTATCACGGTGCGCCGGCATCCGCGGCACCCGAACGGCAAGTAAATTTGCCGCTCCGTCACGCCGGGCGCGGGTGGGTGACACGCTCGAATACGGCCAGCGTTACGATGAAGGCGGGGATGGGAAAATGGGGTCGCTGGGAGCAGAGAGGGATGGGCTCCGGCGGAAAGTGGAAAAAGGAGAACGATAACTGCCAAAGTCATTTTCATTAAACGACCAAACACATTATCAACTAATTAATTTTGGGGATATTTATTCAAAAACAAGAGTGTCCCGCTGTCTGGAAAAGTGGATCTAAAACAGAAGTGTGCAGGAAAAGGCCTGGCAGCAAGTGTTCATTAAAGATAATGGGCTGGGGAAGGCCATCCATCAGTCAGGCGGATGGGGCCAATGGTACCTGGGCGGGACCACATTAAAACCGCGTAACGTGATGGAAACACAGACCGGCGGCTCGGCGGCAAACGGAAGGAACCTGCCATAACGCACTCGTGTGGACGGGGGGAAAAAAACGTTGAATTGGGTGGGAATCACAAAGTTTCCCAGGCTGGGGAGATGAATTGAAATAGTGAAAAGGGTAGGAGGCCATTTGGAGAGGGAGGGTGGCCGTGTTATTCAGGGTTAACCTACTAGGGGTCGGCTGAGGAGCGAGCCCCTGCTCCAGCGGAGAGCTAATGAAACGGCGGAATGGACTTGGCCAGTGGGAGAGAAAGGCCCTGGGCGGCTGGGAGCTCGTTAGGGACGGACGGAGTGCGGGCGGCTGCAGACAATGCCAGGCACCTGGCCTCCGTGGGACCACCGGGAAGCACGTGAGGGGGGGCTACCAAAAGCACTCAGAAAAATTAAACTCGGGGCTTACAAGGAGCACTTAACGTGAGCGACCTCGGCCCCAGGGCCACTGGGAAAGTTGGGGGGCTGCTCTAATCTGATACTAATTTTGTTTTTTTTTTCTTTCTTTTACAGAGAGAGCCAAGTGCCACCCAGAAACCCCACCATCCCCCGAAGCACGGCTGCTCCACCTGGACCCTCAGACAAGGATGGTGGGGTGAGGTGGGGGGGGGGGGGCAGTGCAAAGACACACAAAGGGGTGTCCTGACAATGAGCTTCGTTGATTAAAAAAAAAAAAAAAAAAACAGCGAGGGATCAGATTACCGTTGCCCTTGGCTCTGGAGGACCCAGCGTTTCGGTCTCCCGTCCTTAAGTGTGGCCGCTTCTCTGGCAGCGACAAGAAATCCAGAGGATGAAATGGGGGGGGGGGTGTGGTAGGGGAAGCCTGGAGCACAGGAAGCAGCCTTATCAGTTCAGATAATCAGGAGGAGAAAGCGATGCTGTGTCGAACAGACAGCCGCACTCCCGCGGCCCCTCCCACTACCAGCCCGGCGGCTGTCTTTGTTCTGCTGCGTAAGAAAATATGCAAAAGAGAAACACGAACACGAACTCATTTGTCGGGGAAAAAAAATCGAAGCCATTTGACCAGCAAAGTGCACGGCAGCTCGCGGATGGATCTAGCTGACGTTCGGCGGTTCTATATATATAGGACCACGCGTGCCTATGTGCGCACACACCGACACACAGGCGGAAAAATGCAAGATAGGCCAAAGCTGTCTCCCCAACGGATGACGGATGAACCAAACAGCCTTTTGGATGGGAAAAATCGCTAAATGTGCTGGAGTTTCGGCATTCAGTAGCCGCCACAGAGTCTGTACCCGCTTAGTCATGGGGCCAAGATGAGCGACGGGTCTCTGGCCAGGCAGATCTTGGGAGGTTAGTGGGTCACGTTACAAGGCGCCAAGAGGTGAAGCTGGGAGGAGGCGGGGTGAGCCACAGAAGCGGCAGGTCTGAGCCTCCGGCAGGGCCATTCGGGCCAAAATTAGAGCGGGCGCCACCGAGCCAAGCCGAAGATGGACCGAGAAGTAGCGTCCCTCTGCCAGCGTCAATCATGTGCAGATCTTTGGCACGCTGTGGCCTGCTCGAGCCATTGATGGCTTGAAGAGCGCGGCCTTCCCAGCAGCACGTCTGCGGGGCCCTTTGTCAGGTGTTAGTGAAGCTCTCCAGGGGCAGCCGCTCAGAGGACCGGCCGCATCGCACTGGCCGCCTCGCACCCTCATTTATTCATCTCGGCATTCGGCTGAAGCTCCGCGGCCGTCCAGAAGGCCCCTCTCAGGATGCAGACGCTGCTGCTGCAATCCTCCAGCCCGCCGACTCACCCACAGCACTTTCAGATTTGAACACCCCCACCCACCCGGGTTTGTCATGTTTAATTTTTCTTCCTGCTCGTTCTCCTCCCCCTCAACTTTAGAATACAGCGTTTAGTCACGCTATAAATATAACGGGTAATTAATCGCCAGTTTGGACAGCAAGCCACAGGACTCACATGCTGTTGAAGTTGCATGGAAGGTGGGGCGGTTCTGGAGCTGGACCAGGCTCCTATCATCTCAGGTGGGCGGGGGGCAGGGGACGGGCTGGCATCACGGGAGACAGAAATGCATGAACCGCTCTATCGGAGATGCTGCTAGTCTGAGAGGGGAGCAGGATATGTGCAGGATATGTGCAGGAACCCCCCCCACATAATAGAGATGGCTGAGGTGTGTTTGGAAAGGATGGGCGTGCTGCGCGGCCTCACGGTCATGGGAGGGCCTAAGTAATGTCAGCGAGGGGCTTCCCTGCTGCAATGGCGAAGCGGGTGGGGCTCCATGACACCACAAACACGTAACCATAGGGAAACCGAAGCCACACCGCATGCACACACGTCCATGTGAACACGCGTGGCTGTCGCCACCCCTCAGTAACTAATGGAATGTAGGTCAGGAGCAACCAAGATCCACAGCAGAAACCAAGGTGAGCCATTTGTTTGCACGCCGTGCACACGGGTCACAACATGTGCAAGTAGTACAGGGTGCTCCGGACATGCTGCTTCACGGGGAGCATGACAAATGTGCGCGTTCCCTTTACGTCACAAAGAAGCCATCAACTATGGCCCACGTTAAATATAGCAATAAACTGTATAATTACAAAACAATATTCTAATGAGATTTTCTATTAATTACTTTGCATCTCGTTACTGAGAGTGCGGTTCCTTTGAATATTCTGTGGTCTGAATTAAGTATTACAGTGTCCACTGTTTCTTTTTAATTAGAAATGCAGTGTATGGTTTTACTGCAAGGTTATTATTATTATGTTCCTGACAAGGGCACCATTTCATCCAGATTTTGAGAAATCATTCATGTTTACTTTATAATTCATGCTACTTACTGATTTATCTGTGCACTATTATCTTATACTTTAGTCAATCACTGCTATTAATTACTTTTAAAAAGTACTTAAGACCAAACGGACGTTTTGCTTTTTGGATCAACATTAAATTTGGATGAACTTTAAAGACCATTTTTTACACCTGATGAAAACATCCCCTATCCACACCACAAAGGCACCAGCACTCACAGTAATTTACCATGATCTGTATGTGAAGTAGCTTTGCACACAGTTTCCCAGGTGATTTATGCTGCTGAATGTTTACTGAAGACACAAAGGCTGAACACCTCGCCTGAAAGGTGGCTTCTCCCTGGGCTAATATTCAGGTAAAAATTCACCCGCAGTCACATACCTAAACACTCCAGAACTTCCTGAACGAGTTCATCTGAGGCTCAGAACAGGGTGGGGCTGGTCAACCAAATATGAATATACAATACTATTTTGTATGCTTGGCTGAACATCAGCTAGAGGCCTGGGGCTTCCGTGATCCATGTTAAAATTCTGGAGTGTCTTATTTTACAGTTCTGTAATTTTGTATTTTAAGATTCCAGAATGTTCCTCTGCCTTTGTTAAAATTCTAAAATGTTCTGGGGCCTTTGTTTAAATTCCAGAATGTTCCTGTGCTAATGTAAAAATTCTGAAATGTTCAGGTGTCTGTATTATAATTCTAAAATGTTCCTGTGCTAATGTAAAAATTCTGAAATGTTCAGGTGTCTGTATTATAATTCCAAAATGTTCCAGTGCAAATGATAAAATTCTGAAATGTTCAGGTGTCTGTATTATAATTCCAAAATGTTCCAGTGCGAATGATAAAATTCTGAAATGTTCAGGTGTCTGTATTATAATTCCAAAATGTTCCTGTGCAGATGATAAAATTCTGAAATGTTCAGGTGTCTGTATTATAATTCCAAAATGTTCCAGTGCAAATGATAAAATTCTGAAATGTTCAGGTGTCTGTATTATAATTCCAAAATGTTCCAGTGCCAATGTTAAAATTCTAAAATGTTCTGGGGCCTTTGTTTAAATTCCAAAATGTTCCAGTGCCAATGTTAAAATTCTGAAATGTCCAGGCGTCTGTATTAAAATTCCAAAATGTTCCCGTAATAATATTAAAATTCCAGAATGTTCAGGTGTCTGTGTTAAAATTCCAGAATGTTCAGGTGTCTGTGTTAAAATTCCAGAATGTTTCTGTGTCTGTGTTAAAATTCCGAAACGCTGAGGCTCCTGTATTGAATCTCCAGAACACCATTGTCAAGTCGTTCTCATTGTTGTTGCTGATTGTTGTTTTGTTTTTTCTTCTGGCACTTTAAATTAGTTTTATTTTCCTCCAGATGGTGGGATTAAATTACATAAATGCTGTCAGCAAGACTAATTCTCAGTTGCATTCGCCTTCATCCACGGAAGCCCCCTCAGCTCTCCCCTAATTTGGTTACCGGTGCCACACAGCTGTGCGGCCCACCATCTCACACAGCATGTGTTTGATCCCCTGAAAAATAAACGGGGCCCTGAAACGTAAGAGGTAAGTTAAGGCGAAATGCTCTGCTTTGGCAGAACTCCAACCATCGCGATTATAATAAGTGAGCAACTGTGTACAATTACAGCATTTAATTATGTGCCTTAATCCCGAGACAGAAGATTTGGCTACATTCTTTTTGGCTTTCTGTTGGTATATAGCTATATGACGTATATGACGTATATACCATATTGAAGTGGATTCTATGTATGTCTCATAAGGAAATACAGCTGTGGGAATTTCATGCACACATGATTGATGCTGAATTAAATATGCTTAAATATACATTTAATCAAACACTGAATAAAGACTTAGTGTCTTAGTGTACTCATAGAAATATGCACAGTAAATTGTAATTACATGTCCTCCGATGGCTTCCGGTTACAGCGCAGCACACAGACCCCGTTCATAAGGCTCAGGGTCGGCCCCGTCACTGTGGAGCAGCGAGTTCAGCTGACAGCCGAGAAAGACCCCAGAGCTCCGAGGCAGACACGAGACGGAGCACCTACGTTAATGTTAACAGGAGATCGGCATTAGGGTCCAACAAAGTGCAGACTCATGTAACCAACATAAAAACCGCCTTTTTAGGACGGTTAACCCGATAAACAGGAAACATAAACCGGCCCCTAATCTGAGCCTCACCATTACAGTTTGGAGAAACAGCAGAGTCCTAAAGGAACAGTGAAAATAACAGCGACGCCCTGTATTTCAAGCCCTCGGATCTCCACAATTTATGCATTTCAGTCATGTGGATTTGTTTATCACAAGTGCCTTAAATGACTGAAAATTTTACATCTATAAAGATCTATTCATTTTTTTTTTTCTCATAAACAGATGGAGGCCCGTGTCAGCGCCCGCGAACCCGATCAGGGAAACGGCGGTTGATGAGTGCGGCGTGATTTACACTACGCGCCGGCTCATGCTGGAGCGCGGCTATTAGCCCCCATTTAGCTGCTAGCCGTCAATCAGCAGCACGAAACCTGAATAAAGCCACTGCGACGCTTCGCCACATAACAGCAGAAAGGCATGCCCATGCACCCTGATTACCAATGGAGGACAGCCAGAGAACAGGTTACAAAAATGTTTTGATCATATCGACCCCCCTCCCCCCCACTGAGAGCGACGGGGTCTTAGCTTCCTGTAATTCATGCAAACTTATTGTACACAGCCACTGCGGTCAAGGGAACAGCAGGCCGGCTCCGTGAAGCTTTTGGGGGAAAAATATGTCCTTCTGCTGGGGGCTAGGTGGCCTGTAATCAGCTGAAATTACAGGTGGAGGGGTGCGGATGCCAGAGGAGTGGGCCTGTTTAATGCAGATGAGGCGTCAGTACTTCAGAAGGACACCGCTGTTAGCCGCACCAGCCACCGCCTGCTTCCACCATGCTGTACTGCTCAGTCCCAGCCCTGCTTATTTTCATTATTCCAGAGATGCAATTAAAAAGTTTCACTTACGACCATAAGGCTGTAAGTTCAAATTTCCGCACCAAACGGGCACCTAAAAGACCCCAGTTACACATATAATAAAAAATAACAGGTTCTGCATAAACAGATCAACCATAAAGCCGTATTCTCACCCACCAGCCACATAAATAATAATTATGAGTTATTTTTTCCCGTTTCTCTCACAAGTCGCCATTAGGGTTTTCACCTAAGCGCCTCAATGCCACCAGCGACTCAATGTGGCGGAAAACTACAACATTTCAGTTAATAGGCATCAAAGAGATGGCAATTACTGCAATTATTTAAATACTGATGACTGGCAGATCCGGGGTTAGAAGCCATAAACGCACAGGGATGCCTCACTTGGAACGGGAGGCTGCGTCCGGCCACAGGCCGCTCCGCATTCCCGTCACGGAGCCAGATGGAAGGCAGCCGTGGCTCCTGCTCCTTGCGGAGGCCACGCTTACGAGGCGAGGCATCGGATCCGGCAAACAGAACCATATCCTTTCCAGAGTTTGACAGGCGGCATAATTTAGGACACTGGAAGAGATTTTAAGGTTTTTTAAACCCAGGACGATATTTTGAGGATACTGTCACTGACGGAAAAATGGAATATATAAACATACAAAAGTTAAACAGGGATTATCTTTATTTATAATAATGCTAAAGACTGTTCTTTCAGAAACTGGATCTCATGCGTGGATAACCACTCCTGCAAAATGGAGAAAAATCATTTTAAAGGTCTCACAAATCACTAGAGTGGCAGCGGAAACAAAGTCCCGGGAAATGGGGTGACGATTCAGTCCACTTAATTACCTGTCCTAATTACCTGCGCTGCAGGGCAGACCTGGTACGTTCAAGTCATCAGTGCTTCCACTCGGAACAAGTGAAAATAAAAACACAGGGATACACTGTGTTGCGGGGGCTACTGTATTTAGAGAAGCGTGGGCCAGTCCCACGGAGTAACAAAAAACATGGATCGCGCCACCGTGGTTTCTGGCTTTTAACCATACCAGAAACTTATGTTTTTTCAGCAGAACATAAGAAAGCAGAGCAGCGGAAATATAATGTAAGCGTGTGGCTGGGGCATGTCGCAGAGTCGGGCCAAATATAAGATTCACAGTCAGAGGAACCCGTCTAGAAACACAAATAATATGCAGCAGATTTTATTTGGCCAGTTGGTTTGTTTTTGTTGTTCAACAAAAAAAATCAAGATCAATACTGTTCAAAAATTCATTGGGCAAGCATGCATACACACCAACACACAGAAAGGGCATGGTATCAACTTATTATATATGTTGGGTTCTAATGATCATATATAGTATTAGTAGGATTATTTAGATTTTGTAGGTTTATCACAGTTCCTCCTATTTGCATCACATTAAATATTATTATACAAATAATTTGGAGCAGCGTAGAAGTGTTCAGCTAATCTGCCGTCACCCATCAGTGGCGGCTCTTAATGATCCCTCAGACTCAGCGGGCCCCATATTACCACACGGCGCCATTTCATGGGAAACAGGCGAGGTGAAACTTTCCCGATGAAGTGCTCGTCAAAGGGGTGTGCGGGGCTGCCGGCGGCTCACCTCCAAGAGGTGCGCACGCCCGTAATTAGGTGGGAGTACTGGCGAGGGCTTGCCTGGCGGGGAAACGTGAGGGAGACCTGGGCCAGGGCCATACTTTGGTCGGCCGCAGTATCGCTGCGTAGTTCAGAGTGTGATCCCACCTGACGCCGGCCTCGTCCTGATCTCATAAGGATCAGAACAGGCAGAAATCAGCGCTACCACTCTGCCAATTGGCCAATCGGGATCCCCAGGAAAAGCAGCACGGTAATGGATACCGCAAAGCCGGCTTTGCTAGGCCAGGTTCCTCGGGGTTAGGAGTGGACCCCTCTGTCAGCCGGGTTCCGCATGCTGCCGCGATCTCCACCTTAAACGGCGAGGGCGGCCACACGCCGCCGCGGTGTTGCGAATCCCAGAAACAATTAGCCACAAATTTAATCTATGGCGCTACAATCTATTTGATGTGTTCATCTAAGAGAAATGAAACGCCCTCGGAGAGGTGACAGGCCCGAAATGAGCTTCAGGAGTATCTGTCGCTCAGAACGGACAGCCATCTTAATAGCCGCGCATGGCAGTAACTCTCTTCACGGACGCATCCTGCCACTGTCAGCCCCACCAGCTGGACAGGATCAAACACACGGGCTGGGGACCCCGGAACACGGTGACACCACCAGCCTTCCAAAACCAGATCCTGGGGGGTTTCCACAATACCTTGCGACAACGGTCACGGTACCAACACGGGAGATCTGCTTGCTGGCGCACAAATAAGCAAGACTGAAAGTAATTGGCTGCTCTGGGTGCAGGTGCTGGCAGTCACATGATGGCCGCTGCAGTCTTAATTACGTGGGAATAATGTGAGCCCAGGACTCGTAGTGGTTTATTCATTAGAGCAGCAACCGTCCTTGGGCCGCCGTCTTGGAAGGCACCGGGGACGAGGCACCATTAATGGGGACGGTATCGGCAGCGATGTCACAGCGTGCCGCTCGATCAAATTATCTCACGCCGTAGTTGGTCTCTGCCCGTGAAGCGCTGAGGCGTCAGGCGAGAAAGACTCCACCCGGCCTCAAAGGCTGACCGGGCCGCACAAAAGAGCGCCAAACAAGACAGAAGCAGAGTGCCACACTGGAAAATAATAAAGAAGCAGAAGCATGCTGAGGGCAGATCATTCTGGCGATGGAGGAAGCCCGCGGGATGCAGCGTTACACCTGTTTACACACATGCACCTGGGAGCACTGCGTTTCCCACCCTGACAGGCAGCTGAACCAATCACAGCTGACTTTGATGCGGGCAGTTTGGTTTTCATAAAAAATGCACTAATTAATTAGCTACGCCATATCTATGGGGTGGATGAGGTCATGTGACAGTCAGGAGACGCTTTAACAGAGTGTGGAGACCTGAGCCGACCTGCTCAAACCTCAACTGTCTTTTATCTTGCCCCAGAGCTGTGTGTCACCTCACTGCTTAAAGATTACTCTCAGAATGAAGGGGAGATGTTGCTCTGACTGTCTTCATGGAGGAAAAAGGCCTACAAAAGCAGAACAACTTAGAATAATGTGAAAGACACAGAAAGACAGAATCCTCACTCAGTACGGCACGAAAAGTGTTTTCTGTTAACCTTGAGTCCAGGGTAATCATACTTTTTGCCACTTGGGCAAAATTATTTTTCTTCTCAGCAAACAGTGACCTCGTCATGTTCACTTAGTAGCTAAAAAAATACTTACTTAAATTAGACAAAGTTAAGCATGCTGGAAAAGGGGCCAGATTAGGCACAGTTCGAAAGGGTGGTGGCAAGCCCCGGACCGCCTTATCTCACCGTGACTGGGTGTCGATGTGCCACTCCTCGCTCGCTCCCATGGAAACCACGTCTTAGTCACGAGCCACCTGTTGGCTCCTGTAGGTGCACTGGCTGCGGGCTGCAAAGCCTCCTGACAGCCAAAACAGCACGTCCCTCTAACTCCACCTAATGCCGCAGTTAACCTCAAGAAATAAGGACAACAGACACCATCTGTCGGTGACACCGCAGTGCCCCGACGCTGGGGTCCGGCCGGCTGGTTACCGTGGTGAAACACAGATCCCCGACGTTCCCAAGCTGCACGGAACGCACCAAACCAGGCACTGAAGGTGCAGCCGCCCCCCGAAAACAAAGGTGAGAGGGCGGTCGGCACGACGGCGCCGATCCTCCATAATCCTGCCACCACGCCTGCTCTCTGGAAAAGCCCCCCTGACTCCCTGAAGACACATCGCACATTATGCAGCCAGCACTTCTAGGCTGGGGGGGGGGGTGATTGACATCATGGGAGGCCTAAACTGCTCTCTATGGATTCTCTCACACCATGAAGCTCTTGGTGCCTGGGATCGACTAGGAGGTGACGGGGCACCTCAGAGGTACACGTACCTCCCAAATGTTTGAGAAGAAATTGAAACAGATGGTGCTGAAAACTGTGTTGGGCTGACGGCCACCTCCCTCTGAAGAAAGCGGGGGGAGAGCGGGCGCCTAGCCGTGTGTCCGCCGACGCCCGCCGCAGCACGGTTCACAGAGGTACCGGGAGGCCGGGATTAACCACTGCAGGACCAAAGCGGCTCTGAAACCCTCTGCTGGATTCCTAGTTTCTGTTTGATCCTGTTTCAGGGAGCATTATGTAGAAGCTGGATTTTGCTCTAGATATTTCCCTTCTCTAATTATCACCCCTCCATAGCACCTCCCGCCCCGTCACCTACACTGCACAGGATCGGTATCCCACTCCAAGATAAACGTCAGCAGCGCAGGAAGGTCCACATCGATCTGTGCCAAAAGCCACTTCCCAGTGCTGAAACCCAAAGAGCCTGGAAGATGCCACCTTCCCATATAATCGCTATATCAACCTCCTTTCAAGCGACTGATGCGCCCGGCCGTGCTTGTGAGAAAACACCAACCATTGCAGAATCGCTCCCTAATTTTCACTCCTGCGTTTAAACATAAACATGCGCAAACATCTCCTCAACCTCACTAAATACTTCGCCCATTTAATTCTTCATTTCTTACATTATGCCTTCATAACATTGTAGGTGCAAAGCGAGTAAATTGCCCCGGTTACTAACGTGCCAGGCAAGCTGGATTCGAAGCGGCGTCCCCGAAGCACGCTCCTGATGCACTACCAACACCCGGCAAATTTGTGAGTTTATTTACTAAGCCGAACGAGCAGACAGGGAAGCTGGAGAGCTCTCGGAAGGCCATTAAAGGCTGAGAAAGGCTCCGACAGCGAATGCGCTCAGCATAGGCCGCTGCCCGCTCGACGGGCTCAGCGACGTTCACATGACACAACCACCAGGTGCATTGCCCGCCTGAAGTCTCGCTTCGGGCTGCGCGACCAGCCGTTTCCACAGCAACCCACACCGAGAAAACATTTTGCTCCATTCAGAACATGAATTCAAAGACGATGTGTATAAATGGCGAAGGGCGGGGGGGGCGGTCCTTAGGACCCACAATTCAGAGGAAAGAAGTGGGCCCCTGTACAATACGGGCTAATACATCAAAAACAGACCCCTTGTACGTTCGGCACACGTTTCATAATTCAGAACCTTCTAAGCAATGAAACCTGGATAAATTATTGTTTTGATTTTACAACTTAAACGAGCACAAATATCATCCATCACATAAATCCTAATTTTTTTGTTTAGGCTGTTATTTTAAATCAATGGATGGAAATGCAGGATGATATAACCAACCACCACAGGAACCGTCTGCACTGGGCTGAGCACCCCTTTTGTTCCTTGGGAGTGTAGGGACTCTCAAAATAAATCCCAAAATAAACCTGAACACCGACAGTGGTCAACGCCCCGAGCGACTAATGAATCATATACCCGAGTTCATCACGAAGCCCAGAGCTCACCGTCTCACGCGGATACGTGCGTTAGCAATGGCCTCTTAACATTTCGCCAGGGCAATTAGACAGCCTGTCCTTTACCTCCAAGTATTAATGTCCAATTAGCCGAAATCAGATATTGTTCTTTGAGGCCTGACGGCAGCCATTTCCTTGACACCGTGGGTGTCAGTCTGTTATCACCAAGACTCTCTCACATCATGTTTTTTTCATTAAGGTGACATTTGGTGAAAATATACAACGTTAAATGCGTACTGGATGCAGAAAGCCTCATCTCACAGACAAATTCATCAAGCCCATCATCACTTTCTAATGTGTCACTATTGAAAAAAGACCCCAGATATCCATTGACAAAATATGACATGCGGCACATAATTTCATCGCAGTAAAACAGCACCGACTCTGAGCTAAATAAAAGGATTCTGGGCGTCCCTGTTTATTAGACACTTGCATTCCCACCCCCTAGTCTGCCCCTTAGCTGAGCTCTGATCCCTTTATTTTCTCTCTCAGGGAACAGGCCACACTTTGTTATCGAGCTTAACCTGTAAATAAAAAACGCGTTAACAATCCCTATGCGACTGCAAGAGTAACAGTGACAGGGAGATACGAGGCCCGCCTGGGCCAAAAGGCTGCAGCGGTGGGGGGGCTCTGACCTTTTTGGGGGGGGAGATGGCCAAGCCAGCTGGAAATATGCGCTCGACAACAAAGGGAAGAATGGCAACGGGGGTCACACGAGAGTAACGTGTCAGCCTCACCTTTGGGTGAACCACTAAATGGCATCGGGCGAGCACCCCCCTATTGAGGCAAGGCTGAGGTAATGGAATATGAATGCACCGCGAGGGCGCGCAGTATTGCAGGCGCGGACATGCGGAGCCCCCAAAATGAGTGACAAGATCGATGCGCTTTAAAAATTCCATCCGGTCAGAAACTCATCTCAAAATGTGCTCTAGCTAGTAAATAATACTAAATCTTTTTTTCCGCTTTAAATGACTTGTCTAAATGACCTACTCTGGCGTTATGAAGCAGCTGGCCTGCTTGTTAAACTGGTACCACAGGGGCAAAAGATTTTTTGCCGTTTGACAGTGGTCATGGCAACTTCTCGGAGATATGCTCTTATTTATTTATTTATTTTTTTATCGACACAAAAACTTTGCCAACTCTGCTAATGGGCCGTTTTATTTCATTTTATTTAAGTGAGCTGCATTGTCCTAAATTAGTTTTAAATGCATTGTATAGTCTTAAATGGGCTCCCCCCCTCCCCCACTGCTTAAGTGAATTAGAGACGTCCACAGCTCCCCATCTTATTCCTGCCCCCCATTCCCCGGTCGCATTGAAATTCACCTGCTAATGTTGGGGGGGGGATTAAAGAGACCAGATGGGGGGGGAGTTCTGGGGGGGTTTTCTCTAAATTATATGCCGACACATTTTATAAGATGTGGTGTCATCATTAAACTTACAGCGTGATGAGAGAGAGGAGTGTTTAAAAACATAAATAAAAGTGGGATTCAAAAAATACCGGTAATTAGAACACATTTTATTGGAGGAGATTTAGACTGAAAAGGAATATTATTTAAAAATTAATTATTCTTTGGAGAGAAAAAATTTGGAGATCGCCTAAAAGAACGGAATACAGCAGTGTGCTTCTTTGGTAGGTCATTCCTAAAATGACCAACCAAACTCCTAAAAAAAGATACAGAATTAATTACCTCGAAATAAGAAGAATGCGATTCAAAAATTCAAAAGGAAATTTTCACAGCAAAAAGTGAATTTAGCTGAATTATGTGGAAAAACAATAGTGAGGGGGGGGGTTTCTCTCTTGCCGAACAAAATTGTGTGTGTGAGTATGTGTATGAGTGAGCACTCAGCCTGCATTTCGCCATTTAACCTCCCAGGAGCCGAAGAGTGTGTAGCTCACACACGGACAGGCAGAAGGCCTGCCTTTAGAAGCCCTGCCTTTCATCACTGTCATTTGCCACGGTGGCACTGGCCTGTTTCGGCATGTGAGGCTCGCCTGGACGCAGCCACGTCTCTCCTGCTCGACACGTCACCCAGGATCGGAGGAAGGGTCCAGTCCGGCTGTTCGCCTCTGACCCTTCTCGCCCCCACCTTGACTAATATGTCTTCATGTTGACAGTAATGCCACAAACCCCCCCTCCTGTTCCCTGCCACTGTCAGTGTGCTGTGTGACCGTGCTTTGAAGCAGATTACAGCTAGATAGATACCACACCCGTCCTCTCTCGGCCTGCAGTGTGGCGGGAGGAGCGCGGGAACGGCCTCGGTGTCAGTATGGGCTCACAACAAACTCCGCGGCAGACAGCGCAGAGCCGGCCACCTGCACACCACAGCGCGTACAGTTCATTCAGTCCTTGTCTCTTTATAAAAGGACCGACACTGCAAGTGTGTCAAAGACGGAAGGAGATCCTGCTACTTCACAACCTCCTTTGCTACTCAGCTCCCGACGAAAGGGAGACAGTGAGAGGCTGGATTACCGCCATGGCAATGAGAAGGTCACACCCTCCACTGGTTTCCAATGCAGGGAGGGGGGCACACACATAGACAACTTTATTAACATTGACACAAAAATTGAGTCAACAACGCGGTGGCATGTCCCGCTGCCCGCTGCCCCCCCCCCATAACAGAGCAGCCTACAAGGCTGGCCCTCGAAGCCGTGGAGCCAGGCTGAACCCCCATGTGAACAGCGGGCACAGACTGAACAGACGAACTCAGCCCTCGCATTTCTTCCTCCATACAGGAACATTAGTCTCAATTACAAGCACATATTCATTAAGCCTGCGCCACATACTGAAGGTGAAATAAATGAACATTTCACCCAAAACTATTCCAACACATATAAAATACGCAAGACACGATCCTTCATTGTTCTGAAAGTAGGCTGAGAGATTTAACAGTGATCTAGTAGTGATCCTTTTAAAATATGCCACAGCGACACATATATCAAAATGCACAGTATAAAAAGGTAAATTTAAATCAGGCAGGTGGCAAAATAATCACAAGGTCCACAAAGGCAGGGGGGGCAGGACGGCCCCTGGAGGAGCGTTCCCTGCCAGCGTAACAACCCGGCATGAGCAGGACGTGTCCGTCCACCTGAGGAGGTCCAACAGAGACGTTAGGGACACATAAAGCTCTTCGCTGCTGAAATGGGGGCCACACAGGCATACTACCAAAATTTATAAAGTTTTTTTTTTTCGTGTAAGGCCTACAGCCAAGTAAACAAAAAAAAACTATCAATAACAATTTTAACTGGACCATGAAACAGAGGTAAATGATGGAACAAAAAGTACACTTCCTCTTTTTCCCCCAGTTTCCCTATGAAATATGCTAAAATTTTACACGTGAATTCTTTTGCAAAACTTCGCGTTTTCCCCCTTTTTTGTTCCATGGTTTAACAAAAGGCTATTTGTTACTTTCGAGTAAGCTTTCGTCCCCAGTGTCAGTTTTCAGGACAATTGGACAGCGATAATATCATCTCCGTATAAAGTAGCACACAGTATGCAATCGGCCTGTACTGATTTCGGCAATTAGACTCCCGGTGTCCGGCGGCTGCCGGGTCCTGCTGGGGCTCCGGAGATGGCAAGCGGGCCGTTCTTCGGGGAAATCGCGTTAAAGTGCGAGTGTCTATGAGAGACTCCGCCGCCGATTTAACTGCACCAGCTTCACTTCCATTGGATGGGATTCTCTCATAACGCACATGCAGATTTTAAAAGGACATTTTAAGCGATTAATTTCTAATCTATTCGCGCGATTTCGTGCAAACTTTACACTGAACACGCACAGGGCGCTGCAAAGCATACAGCGTCTGAAATGCCTTTTGATTGAACAGACCGTCGTCCGACCGCGGCGCGGGGTCCGTGAAGCGGAGTCACATCGCCGGTGCGCAGCACCACGCCGCGCCGAGCCGAGAGATGCCCGGCCGACCTGCGATCCGCTGCATTCGCATTAAGGAAAGAGCCATTTGTAACCTTTCAGCGGCTCGGATCTATATAGCGCAGATTGCATATAAATATAAAGATCCTCAAACTCCCCGCTGCCTGATAGTAACCCGAATTTAACCATTTCCAGTGACTCCGCTGGAATTACTGCACAACCGTCTGTTGAATTTACTGCTCAAAGTGTGCAGTGCAAAATACAAGGTCTTCCCAAAAACGAACGCCTGGCGAATGCTTTTATATATGTTTCATTGAGCAAGATAAGCAGCAGGCGCTCCTTGCTGCGAGGCCGCCTCTGATCGGTCTCCCGACATCCGCTTTTCCAGCCCCGGTGCCGCACGCGTCGGTCAGACACCAGCCTGGCCCTCAAACCATCGGCGGCCGCATACAATCTCACTGTTACCGTGTTCTCGCAAAATTTAATTTGCTTTTTATCAAAAATATATAATAGTAATAATAATAATAAGAATTATTATTGTTAATGATAATAAACGGACTGTTACAGCGTCTGCTAGCAGTCGATAAGAGATATCGAGTAAAACTGCCAGAACATAAATTGTTGTAAAATATATTAATTACCGAGGTGTATAAAACGGACAATTTGCTTAACAAAATGGCCTTTCTATGAAATATTGGTAAACTTGCGCTACATTTGCAAATTAATTTGCAGAATCACATTGTTTTACTGCACTATTATCCAGTTAACTAGGCTACTTATGTTATTGGCCATATACAATTTCCTCTAATCTATTAAACGTAATATATAAAAATACGACTAATCGCCTTAGTAAATAACGTGCATTAGAGTAAAATACGTTCTTAAATAAGCTGCACGTATTTAACACAGCAATTGATTATTTTCCAAGTTATTTCGATACGTCAAACATATTCTTAGGAACAAGTGTAACGAAAGTACACATCCAAGGTCTGGCACGGGACAGGGGATAATTTCTCTCCTTAAAGTCAAAGGTGATACGTTATATTATATTATCTCACATAAAAAATGTACTCGATGAAAAAGTGGGAAATCGCTGGATTTTGATTTGCAAAACAAGCCCTTACCTGCGGAAATCTCATTAGCATCCCATTGTCCCAGTCCGTGGCAAAACTTCACCAAAAGATGTCCCAACTTCTCCTAGGCGCGCCGCCGGTCCCCGGTGAAAGACGGGGCAGCGAAGCAAAGCCTCCCTCGCCGCTTTTATTTCAGATCGTCCCGGTTACTCTCTCTGTATATATAAGAAAAAATCCGGGAAGAAAAAAAAAAACGGAGATGTTTGGATTGTCACTGAAAGCGAATTGGCCGGACACAAGGCTTCCGCGCTGGAGATGCGGCTGGGGAGGGGGCACCGGCGTGGAGAGAGCGGAGATTCCCCGAGATGAAGGATGTGGAGGTGACAGGCGCACATGTGTAAGTGCCGAGGAGCCGACCGGGGAACAAGGGGAGGTCGGAGCGCCGCGGCGCCTTCGCTGCGAACCGATCGGCGGTGAACTGAAGCGCGCCTGATTTGTCACAGCACGCAACGGCGAATATCTCCCTCCCTCCCTCCATCCATCCCAGTCCCGCCCGTGCATTCGTGGAAAGGTTTTTATTTAGGGTGAACGGCTGGGGGACGGTATTTTCGTCCCTTCGCCGCTTTGGAGAACCCTCCCTCCCCCCCCCCCACCCGTTTTTTTGTATTGTTTTTTATTTTTGGGGGGGTGGCGGCGTGAAGCGTCAGGGTCCCCCGGTCTATCAGCGCCGCACCAGCAATGACTGGAGGGTCACTCGTGATGAACGGTGACCCGATGGGGATGCCGGCGTGCTTCTGATTGCAAAAGTTAATGAATTTACGGGTTCATTAGGCTTTCATTTGAGGTCTTCATACTCTGCTGTTTTATTTCCATGCAGTACAGCGATATTTATTGATTAAACTCGCACTCCCAGCACACACACCCGTTTGCACGGCGTTAATATGAATTAGAGTCATTATCGGCGGTCCGGCGCTAACCATATTTGACTTTCTGTCACAAATGTTGATATTATTCAACTTCCCAAGTGTCCCGGGAGCTTGTAATCCAGTAATTCGTGAAAATGGGATTTTGCGATTTTGTCTTTCCGACATTAAACGAACTCCTCGTTTTGAACCAAACACGGCGCACATCTTTCAGCCGATTAGCGTCAAACTTTAAGGTGTTTATGACTTTTTGGCGCTGATATAGTGAGATAAAGTATTTATGAAGGCATATTAACAAACTCCAGACAGCTGTTTTCCTGCGGGAATTTAGTATGTTATTAAACAAGTGCGAATTTAGAGCCATATGAAACTGAAATATGAACTGCTAAAGAAAAAAAAAACATAAAAATGCAGTGTTCTTCGCATCCCAGATTTAGCAAGGATCCGGTGTATATCAATTCATCGCTGAAATAAGATCTCTCTGCATCTGAAGGGCTCAGAGCTGCTGGTTTGGTGACAGTGTCTTGCCTGGGTGTTTGACCATGCAAACCTCTCAGAGATGTGTAGGCTTTTAAATGGGTCACCTTGGCACTGCTGATGGGGGCCCCAACAGGTGCAAGCAGCATTATAACATGTCCCCCCATCCGACGCTATGCCGCTAGTCGTCTTGTACAGTGCATTCTGTGTGATTCGTGTTCTCTCTCTCACCATCCGGCACAGCATCCATCTGTTGGTAAATATGACCAGTCCTCACATCTCGCCATTTTGCATGCGGCACCCGCAGTATGAGGACAGGGGCCGTAGCGCGGCTCACCGCCCACTCGCTGATGTTTCTTTAGGGAGCGTAAGTCATGTTTTTGGCAGGAAGCCAAAGTGGCCGCATAACTTGAGCCATTTGCAACCTCTTGCAACTTTTGAACATGGGGTGGCTTTGAGGTGGAAGGTGATCGAACTCACGACACAAAATGGGGAGGCTGGGGGGGGCATTTGCTGGAATAGGGTGTGAGGCATTCAGTGAAGCGTTCCCCGGAAATAAAAGGCCTTTTTGTGATTGTGCTTCGAGTTGGAAAACTCTCTTGGAACGGGCATCGTTTTGGCACCTGCAGATCGCCAGCAACATAAACCAGGAGCGAGTCCCATGGAGAGGGTGTGCTGGCCTTGTCAAATTATTAATATCAAACAGACAGAATACGGAGCTCAGACGAGCTGAGGGAGCGAGATTCCAGCACGTTGCAGCGTGATCAAAAACAGTGGTGCTGAAGGGGCGTCACAGGCAGTGTGAATAGTGTGAGGAAGAATTAAATAGCGAGTTCCGGGGTCCCTGGCGTTGGCCACCATACACAGGCGGAGAGAAAGCCACGTACACCATCTGTGTGATATGACTTACAATAATGTAATCAAAGCATTCAGCCTCAACGCACACCTCACAGAAGGTCTCACAGAGGCTCTCACAGATGCATGCAGACATGTACACAGATGCCCTTACAAACAGACTCACAGACACTCCCACAGACGCAAGCACAAACACGTGCACAGATGCTCTCACAGACGCACTCACAGACTCTCTCATAAACGTGCTTACAGACGCTTTCACAGGCACATGCACAGACCCACGCACAGACGCTCTCAAAGATGCACTCACAGACGCACCCACAGATGCTACCACTGGCCTGCTCATTGACGCTTTAACAGACACTCTCACAGACATGTGCACAGACACACGCACACACAGACGCTCTCACAGACACCGCTCATAGATGCAAGCAGATGGTCTCACAGACACGCTCACAGACGCGCTCACAGAGGCATGCAGACACTCTCACAGATGCTCTCACAAACACCCTCACAGAGGCTCTCACAGACATGTCCACAGACACTCTCACAGACACAGTCACAAACACACGCACAGACACTCTCACATGGTGCCTTCTGGGTGGAGGGGCATGCAGACAGACCCCTCGATTACGAGAGGTGGCACAAAGAGCCTGGAAGAGAAAAGTGTGCCTGGAAGAGGGGCTGAACATGAATATGGGAGAAGATGGGCCACAATGAAATCAGCACCATCCCCAACCCCTCTGGGGCTTACACCACACTGAGAGAGCAACCTGTGCCGGTCAGTGGTGGCCTTCCTGACATGGCTGGGCTGCGGGGGCGCTGTGTGCGCGCTCTGCTCTCAATCATGTTCACACTGCCACCCTATTCTCCCCTAGGGGGCAGCGCTGCAACTCGTCACCGTCTGTCTCGTTCTCGCCCTCTCTCTCCGTGTGACGCCCGCTTCCCAGCAGGGTGGCACAAGCGGGAGGTTGCTGGTGGCATTTAATGTGCGACAGCGTCGTGTTTGTATTTTACGTCACGGTGCCAGGTAGCGACTGTGTGTGTCCGTGTGAACATCCTCCACAGGGCTGAGGCAGCCAGGGCAGGGGTTAGCATAGCCGCAGGACACGGATTTGGCACAGGCACACAGGCCCATGGCAGGAGTCAGCAGTGGGAGGAGTCAGAAAAGTGTGAAACGTGACCATGGCAGGGATCCGTGGCAGGGGGAGGTCAGCATACTGTCAAGAATCATGGCAGGAGGAGTCAGTATCACAAAAGGAAGTGCAGTAGGACGAGTTAATGTGATGATGGAAGGAGTCAGTGAAATAACTGCAACAGGCTGATGTAGTGTGGTGGCCAGCGCTATGACTCACAGAGCGTTAGGAAGGACTCCGTTCTCTGACTAAGACAACCTCACTGCAATCCAAACAAGAGAGAAACACCACTGATTTTGAACCTGTGGACACATTTCACCACAAACAGGGAGCACAGAGACCGAATGTTTTATTCACAGAATATTCAAGTGCGACCCACAACGGTGAACTCACCCTTTCAAAACGCATATAGTTAAATACCAACAGGAAGGTCTGGACTAGGCGCGTGTACGCACACACCCAGTACTGGCCAACAAGCTGTTCCTGACACACAGTGTGATGTAACAACAAGCTCTGATGATTAATTCAGCCTACTTGGAATCCTTGACCATGCTAGTTTTCAAAGTCTTGTTAATACAAACTTTGCTATGTGCTTTAGCTGAGCATCATTACTGTGGACACGGGTGACTTACACCGTGGCCTTACTTGAAGATGCCCTGTGATGAGCACTGTACAATACTCCTTAATTTCCCTCAAAATGAATTATTAAAAAAAAAAAGACCCATTATATTAATTTCTACACTTTCGGCTGTCCAACTGTTATTCTAAAGTTGCACAATAAACATAAAATACATGCTAAATAAATATAGAGTATATTTCTAAAAGAATCACGTCATTTATTTCTTGTGAAGAAATGGAGGAGGATACAAAAAGTCCTCAATGTCAAATCAGCTAATGGTCTTCATGCTGAAATCTCCCCATGGTAGCTAAAATTCTGCCGCTGATTCTCCAGGTCTGGATGAGCCGTTAGCAAAGCCGCAGAGCAGCTCCAACCCATTACCGTATCACTGGTTTAAACTTGAAGGAGGAGAGCGGGCAGATAAACACGCAGGGCTTCGAAGACCCCTTTCTCGGAGCTTTCATGAAGTGCTGTAACAAAAACAGCTAGCTCTCCCGGCACAACGCGGGCTTCACCAGAAAGAGGAAATGAAAGCATTTCAAGCCTCTGATGTAGCGATCTATGCCGTGCCAAGAACGCAGACTAAACATGGAAACTAAACAGGAAAGGCCCCATGCTGTCCGTAACACCCAGCTATCACTAAAAAGGCACCTGTGAAGCATCCAGCTCACCGGGCCCAGGTTCCAGAAAGCTGTCCAGGAGGCAGGTCTAGCTGCCACCTCCCAGTGAGCCTAGTCACCAAACCTTGCTTGCGGAATGTTCAGGACAGATCTCCCAGGCCACGTGTCCCCCAGAAAATTTCCAGTAATTATATACAAAATATACAAGAATAATACATGTATATAAAAATTGTATGAGGCATGTTTAGGAAAATGTAAAACTGCAAAAACAAACATACAGAAATGATGGCCTGTTAATTGGCAGAACACGTACCGTAATGGAGCTCAAAGCGCTCGACGCGGAGACCCTGGAGAAAAGCCAGGCCTGTCGCCGCCCTCATGCCCCGGAGCGGCTTCTGCAGTGCGCACCATACTGACACAAACCACCGGCACAAGCCCATCACCAGTGCCACTAAATTACTGTTTAACAACAGTTTAACCTCTTTCTTCATACTACACAACACCAGCAGTTTTAGTGAAAACATCTTGCGATATTTCACAAGTAAGCCTCTGTTTGGGATGTATGCTTTATCCAACATTAATACTATAAGGCAATATTACTATGTAATGATATGTAATTTGTGCCCATTTTGCACCCTTTGAGTAATCTCAACTGCACACCACAAGCATCTACACGGTCTTGAAATGCCGCTAACTTGGTAGGGCTGTCATTTGAGAACATGCAAAGGTTGACTGTCTCACGTGTTCTGTCATCTCCGCCTTAGGCCGACTCGTAACGCCGCCTGACAAGCTTTCCCGCGCCGTGCTTCGCGATGTACGGGCCTGCCAGCTCCCCGCACGATATTTATTTCTGAAAATAACCCCGTAGTAGCGAGTCTGTGTACCCGCTGTGTGATAATGTGTGGGAGACGGGGCGGCCCAGCCCCACAAAGCGGGATTAGCGCCAGTCTGTCGGCCCTGTTGCCTCCACGTCTCAATAACGTCTCATGTTCCGACCCTTCGCTCCCCCGTCCGCATCTGTGAAAACAAACCAGTGTGGCTCAGACGGAGGGCCCGCAGCCAGGAGGCCCCGAGGATCGGGCCGTTAATCAGGGGAGGCTGCCGCCATCCTGACACACTCTGACGAGTCGCTGGCCATTTGACAGCCCTGGGCAGCTGGGCTCGCACCACGCCCAAGCGCAGCCCTGGTGGAAAGGTCACCTTTCACAGGTTCGGTTTACATTGCTAAGGCTCCGTCACCCCCAGACTTAGGGCCATGGGACTTCTGGGAACACAGCTGGGGTTATGAGAGAACATGAAAAAACATATAAATTAAAACTGGACAGCTGTCATCTTGACAGTCCTGTCACATGTCATACGCCGTCTCCCCCAACAACATTAGCAGGCACACAGCATTTTACATTATAACATGTGTTACGACCTACTCTGAAAAAAACATTTAAATGTACACAAGCAACATACTATGCAGAAACATATAAAATTAATAAAATAATTAATTTAAGTTCTTCTGTGAAGATTCACAACCTTCAGGTCAGAAGTAGGGTTGACACAGTGCAAGAAATTAGAATCCATTAACATTAGAATTAAATGATTCTGGATACCCAATTCAATACCACTGTAAAAAAAAATAAAAAGATCCCATGCGCATAAACACAAACTCCTTTATTAAAACCATTTGAACATTATAAAAATGGAATTTCTGTAAATTAAAGCAACAACAATAGACTACAGTACTACGATTCATGCGCTAGTAGCGCGACAATTTTTGTAGATGTTGCAATGATTCCAAAGAACATTTTAAATGCTTTATGAGCAGTTGAAAGTTGTAGTTTTGAACCATTTATTAGCACTTACATCTTATTTGTGGTTCATTAAATCAGTCATACACAGTACTATCTGTGGACTATGGTGTTTTTATGCGCAAAATATCGCGTGATGGCTAACAATTAACCGGGCTAGAACTGCTACGCCAATTTTCTTCCCCCGTCCAAATTCCTTCCCCTGTGACGTATCGTTATTTGGCCGATGATGCAATTGCGCTGACGCAGTTTCAAGGCCCCCCGTGAGGTCATCCTTACCGCTGCAGTTCACATCAATGAAATATGTATACAGATGTTTTTTTAAAAAGTCTGTTTTATTAATTATTATCAAGAAATTGTTTGCATTTAGCTTGAAAGTACAACTGATATCTTATTAGAATATAAAACGTATCGCTGTCAAGCTAAATGCACATTAAGAATATAATAAAAGTTCGGTTGCACTATCAAGCTAAATGTAAACAATTAGCCGTGTGTGGTTTTTCCTTTGCTTTTGGGTGTCCTTCTTCTTCAGCCCGTAAGGATAGACTAGACCACTTGTAGGCGTAAATGCTGCCCCCATCAGTTCCGGAAGAATTGCATCCTCGGTACATACGCTGCCTACGGTACTAGGGTGACATCCCTAGTCAGAAGGTCAGTTACTTAACCGGTAGAGTTGGTCAAAAAGCAGTTTTATCAAGAAAAATTGTGTTGTTTCTGAAAAAGCCTCCAGCCACAGATCACAGTAAAAACGGCTCCTTCATTGGGGAAGCAAGCAGACGTGACAGAAACCATGACTGAGATCACAACAGTGGAGAGAGACCCCACCCTGAACGTCAGTGCATGTCTGTGGGGCTCTGTGAGGACGGCTAGGTCACTGTTCACTCCTATCTACTCCTGGAAGAACACACCACAGAGACTGTAGATGCTAAACCAGCAGCGCATGGAGCAAACAAAGCACAGGGCACCAAGGCGAGGGGGCTGTCACACTGTCTGCCACCTGCGGCCCTCTGTCTGTCTGACGCCCCTCCGCACAGCGTGAGGCCGCAGAGGCCCGTGGGGTCGCTGGTGGCCCCGCCCCCTCATCCCCCACACCTGTCTGAGGGCGGTCCACGTAGGGTGGGTATCGGCCAACCAAGCGCGTCCTGACCCTCAGCGGCCCGACCGCATCACTGGGGGCCACACCCCCACTATGACGGCTCGCTTTTTTTCGTCTTTCTTTTTTTCTACCATCCAAATCCATGCGTCTTTGGGGACACGCTACAGGTTCGAGATACAAACCCGACAGGGACCACAACAGCGTATGGAGGATGCCCCACCCCCGGCTCCCCGCCACACGCCCATCTCCTTGTGGCCTTTCACGCTAGTCGGCTAATTAGGCTATTGTCAGTCCCGGCAAACGGCAGCAAAGCGGGCCCATAAAGCGAGGGTGATTACCGGCGGAGGTCCCGTCTTGCGCGGATGCGAGCTGCCTGCGCCTGACAGCAGCCTTGCAGGCTGAAGCTCCTCTTCCCTCAGTAATGGTAATTCCCCGCGCAGTTAGCAGTTAGCATGCCGTCAAATGAAATAAAGCATCGCCCCCCAAACTTTATCCCCCCACCAAGTTGGAAAGTTTACAGCACCTTTGTGGCACCTTTCTGAATTAGGTGCCGATTGCATCACTTCACCCAAGCCCCCCCCCCACCCCCGCTGGGTCTCTCAGCGTAAAAT
>JAODLD010000056.1:10662966-10674566 GCA_026781065.1 Mormyrops boulengeri | reverse complement strand
CCCCCCCCCCCCCCCCCCCCCCCCCCCCCCCCCCCCCCCCCCCCCCCCCCCCCCCCCCCCCCCCCCCCCCGACCCACTCCGACTCACAGGTATGAGGGGGCTGCTGGGAAGACCTGTGCACCCTGGGAGGGTCATGCCAGTGCCACTTGACTGTAGTCAGCTATTTTAGCTGCTAAGAGACACTATTTTCTGGGAGGAGGGTTTACACACCGCCTACTATGTAACGTGTAGTAAAACTGGTGTGATTTCAGCCATGTCTCCTGAGGGTGACCACGAGGTCATCCTCTTACCACTGAACGACTGCCTGCTGCCCTGTACTAAACGTGACGGAAACACAGGGAAACAGAACAGGTGTCAGGTCGTGGAGAAGGATCCAGTACGGACAGCGGGAATGAGATACGGGTGATGACGCGGAATGGGCTGGTCACCTGACTGAGAAAGCCACACCCCCATCTTACCACGCCTTCTCTGGCCTAACAGTGCACCTCCTGCTAGGAATGAAGCTACTGTATAGTCCCATGACCTTAGCAGGCACACGTCCAGCTGTTCAAAATGCCCTTCAAGGTTATGACTTAGACACATGGAATGTCAGGTAAAGCGAGATAGACTTATACAACATTCAAGATGACAAGTCAGATTCCACATGGTGCTTTCAGCCAAGTACATAACATGCCTGAATCCTTTGGAAATCAATGTTGGGTAACTGAATTCCTGTACTGTCTTGGCCTCAAAAAGAGCTTGTAGGATGGAGCAGTCCAGTGCATCACCCACATGGGAAACTTCTCCGCCTTCGTAGGAGATTAAGAACGCGTGTGAAAATACTGACACAGCAGGACAAAAAACAGCAGGATTTATCTGGCCGAAGAAATGGGGCTTTAAAACACCCCGGCTGAGACAATGCGTCAGGATTCCCACCCAGGGCAGGTTGTGCAGTCCAACAGATCAAAATGCTCATCGTTTGCATCGGACAGACCCCCTGACTCAAAGGGCATTGGCCTGGGGGGGCAGTTAACCAAAAACAGATCCAGCTCCTACCCACAAATACAGAATACTTTTAATACTGCAAAATAAGTAAAACAGCCCCCTGGACCCGATCTACCATCTCCAACCGGCCACGATGACCTGAATGCAGCAGATACACCTTCCTGAGGGTGCAGCCTCCCTAGAGGAGATAGTAGGCTGTGCTGGGATGTGGCCGGCAGACAGGTCTGCGTGGGACGTGGTGGAGCAGGTGAGGGAAGTGTGATGTCTTCCGTGATAAACGATCGGGAGGAGTGACAGCCCCAGGTCGCCCAGGGTGATGGGTGCATACTGACCGGGGGGAGGTTGGAGGGGCAAGTCATAAAATTTTCATGCGACTACAGTCGTAGAGCAGGCCAGCGTGACACGGTGCCTTGCCATTCACCATGGTGGGGAGGGGCCTGGGGGCTGTCAAGCACAGAAATGCCAGGAGACCCTCCCTTACAAGAATGCTGGGACACAGGGCCATACCTGTCTCCCGCGACTAAATAGTAACAGCAATAAGAATAAGTGCAATTCGTACATCAAGAAAAAGATTGTAAATGAGTTAATAATGAGCACTAAATCTCTAAGGTGAACAAGGTCAGATGGCTCCTCGTACCACGTGGCACGCATTTCCAGCAGCTTGCAGTCCTGAGATCTCAGACACTCTGCATTTCACAGAGCCCCCATGTCGCGAACGCACCCCGTTTACTGAAGCGATACTCTCTAATGGAGCCGGGAGAGAGGGACTTTAACGATATTGTGCACAGGGGGTGGTGGTGGGAGAATTAATCAAGGCATCTGCTAACACTGCATTTTCAATTAAACAGATTGATCAATAATTGAGCAGGAGTACGAGCCAGAACGCAGAGGGATGCCCAGGTCCCAGGCTGGGGGCCGAGCCTGGCAGCCGGCTCCCCGACGCGCATGTTTACCCAGATGACTTTCCGACTTTCCGACGCATGCGCAGATGTGCATCACTGATTGCATTTTCACAAAAACTTCTGAGAGCTATACTGCAGAAGTTGAGAAAGGCCATTAAATATTTTTTACACAGTTTCCTCGAAATAATGGAATGATTTTCTCATCATCACAAGAAAACAAACTTTCTGATGATAATCGGTTTCTCTAGATCTTGAGAAAATGAACAGTGTTTTCTCATGACAATGGAATAATTTAGTAGCGTGTCAACATAGGCTATGTGTTTGTAAAATCATTGTAACTTCTATACAGTTTAAATTTACATTGAAGAATAAAGCTAACATTGGACACCTTAACATCAAAGCCATTATTTAATTTCAGATCCAGTTTGTTGGGATGCAGAGAATAAAACACAAAAATGTGGTACCATCCAAATGTTGTACCATGTCCAGATTTGAATGTGAATGAGAAGGCTTGTTTGTTTATAACAAATTTTATTGTCATATCATCTATACATGTGTACAGTGATATGAAATAGCGCTTTCCAGGACTATGGTGCAAAATAGAGAAAGAATATATTTTCTAATGCAAGGCATAAAGCTATTTTAGCTGCATCAAGCCTTGATTAAAGAAAAATGTGACAAGCTGATCAATACATTCCTGCACTCCGGCCATTTCTAACAGGATACCTCCATCAATGACACATTGTGGCCGTAATATACTAAATGTTATATGTTACAGGCTATATGTTCATCCTTGCAATTATTCTGTTATCACAAGAAAACGACACAATAGAATAATAATATTTCACGGCCTTCCTCGGCTTCCATACAATAGGACAATTCACTCTGTTTTCGCTGATCCCACATGACCACACATACACATGCAGGTACACACATGTGCACATACATACACACACACACACACACACACACACACACACACACACACACGTGATGATAGAGGGAGTGGTAAAGTGGCAAAATCTCTCTCTCCTGCTGTTTTCCTGCCATCTCACAGAGAGCTGGAATGACAATGGGGGCAGATCACACACACACACACACACACACACACACACACACACACACACACACACACCTGACAATCAGCAGAAGCACCTCACACTCGAGCCTCGCCAGCAGACAGGCCTGGAACAAGCAAACACACACACACGCCACCGTCCAACACGGGGGGCTCTGGAGTCAATAATGAGTGCGATGAACTGAGCTGGGACCTTGTGGAGCGAGAGAGCGCGACGCAGAGCACGGCCAGCACATGCACACGTTTAAGGCCTATACGGAAACGGGTGTGTAACTTTGCCAGGGGAAAACCAGCTCAAGCCAGATGTATCTATGCCTTTTCAAGTTAAAAAGGAAAAAAAAACATAGGGCCTGGGTTCCCCGTGGGGTGGGCGACCTACATTTACACAAACACGCCGGCTAATGAGGAGGAGGAGAGCAGGGTCAAGCCAGAGCGACCAACACCGCTGAGACAGTGACCTCAAAACATAGGTCAAATGTTACACACGCCGCCTCCTCCCTACAGCCGTGATATAGACGCACAGAATCACATGCAGCTCGTTGGATGGCTCCCTGGGGGGTGGGGGGTATTTATCTCACATTGAAATAAATCTGTGATACTCTAAGGCATGGAAAAGGGTGGCTAACAGCTGTTAGCGCTCACTAACCACACCAGCAGGCCCATGGTGTACACGTTAGCGACGAGACCTCGCGTTGCTGCAGACTGAGGGTTCCCAAGACAAAAGGGGATGACGTCACAGTCAGCAAGGGTGGTAGGGGCATTACCACAGCACGCCTTCGCCGAGACGGCCATTATCCCAGGCTAAACATCAAAGGCAGAGGAGGCCATTACCAGCGGACAGGTCACTAGGGAACATTCCGGCAACTGCTGCAGGATCTGCATCCAGCCATATGGCAGCCAAGGGGCCTCACAGGAAGGACATGGTGCAAACTGCAGACATTCTGGGGAGCATGAGAGTGGATGGGGTGGGGTGGGCGGGATATGCCCTGAGATCAAATCATTTATCTCAGGGCCATCAGCATCTATAAGGCTAGGGGTCTAAGGAGCGCCTGTCAAAATGGTGCTGAAGTAAGGGAGACCCGATCATCAAGCTCCTCACTGAACAGACACAAAAAGCGTGTCAGTCTGCAGCTAGCAGGGCCGTGTGAGATACTTCGTTTCGTTGGTGATCCACGACTAAATATAAATACTATATCTACATACCATGCCTGCACAGTCTTTGGCTCAAAATGAAGATCATAGGACCGAAGTGATGACAGACAGAGTCAGATAGATCGAGATTCTATTTTAGGTTACTGTACTAAACAGATACTAACAGATACAGGAACCAGTTGGATTCTATACCATCTGCCTGAAGGTAACGGCTCATACGGCAGTCTGGACCAGATGAATTAACTTTGATTTTAATGTAGCAGGAATGTATTCCCAAATCATGCAGTCATTCTGTACATAATAACACTAAAACAGCCTGATAAAAACAGAAACACGATGTTTTTTTGTTGAACTCTGAATTTTGTTGAATAATCTACATAAGAACATGTCTAGTCAACGTGAACATTCCAGGTCAAAGTGCCGTCGGAGATACTTACAGGACTGAACTTGTGTGATTGGCTGGACATGTATGATCACTGGACTGTGAAACCATGTTTCAGGCTGCGAACACCCACTAAAAGGGTCCATTGAGAGCGCCCCAAAGAACCACCCGAAACACGAAGAAGTGTACATTATGCCCAAGAACGCTGGTGGAACGTATAAAAAACTTCTTGTAGATGTATGTCTTTATTATATCTCTTCAGAGGTCGATTATCTGAAAAAAGAAAAAAATTGAGAGAACGTTCTGTTATAGCGGTACCTTTCGGTGATTGATAAACAAGT
This sequence comes from Mormyrops boulengeri, assembly GCA_026781065.1. Taxonomy (NCBI): domain Eukaryota; kingdom Metazoa; phylum Chordata; class Actinopteri; order Osteoglossiformes; family Mormyridae; genus Mormyrops; species Mormyrops boulengeri. Next base: position 10,669,727 of record JAODLD010000056.1, on the reverse strand, counting down.
TTGTGATGGTTTTTAACAGTAACTCCTATTTAAGTGTTATATTCTCCATTCATGCATAGTGGCAACTGCGTGTTGTTTGTTTATAGTACAAACGAAGAAGTTCATCGCCATACAACGCGTGGCATCACGAAATGTACATAAAAATTTTAGGCATATAAAAATAATGTACAGTATAATAAAAAAAATCACATTTTCGAAATCACTGTATTGTTTTTGACTGTTACTCAGTCTTTTAATTTATAGTTTAGTTTTTTCAGGGGGATATTTTGTGGTTCTTTTCCGTGTTTTGGCGTCTTTCGAGCGACCAGCCTGCCGACAAGCGTATGCTCAGTTGTGTATAGGTCCACTTTCCGTAAACATATTATTTGAACAAATTATTTGTATTTACATTATTTTAAATGGGAAAAACTGATTCAGATCGCAAGTCCTTGAACGAATTAAGTCCGTGAGCCGAGGTACCACTGGATTTAAAAATATAATTCTGTGAGTGCCTGGATGAGTACTCATTGGTGTACAGAGTAAAGAGAACAGGTGAGCTGAAACAGCCTTGTCGGGTACCAGTACAAAACTGTTGTTGACTTTAACCCACTGTGTTCTGTTTGTTAAAAATGAGAGATACCACTTGATGACTGAAGAGTTGACATCCAGCTAAGTTTCCGAATTAAAAATATGGCTGAAGAGTGTTAAAAGCAGAGCTAAATTCAATAAAAAGCAGTTGAACATAAGCTGGACTGTCCTGAAGGTGTATAAAATGAAATGCATAATGGCAGTAACAGCGTCATCTGTACTTCGTCCCTGTCTGTAAGCAAACTGTAGTGGGTCTAATTTGTTATTTATGTCAGCTTTCAACATAGGAACCTTGTGAGTATCTAAGGACTGCTGACAGGTAGGGCAGGTGTTAGTTCTTCAGCACAAGTCTTTAAAAGGAAAGGTGAAATCCCATCGAGTCCTGCAGCCTTCTTTAAAGGAACACACTTATAAAGATACTGGACATATCATGGATCGATCCATGGCCTCTACTCAGCATACTCAGTTGGGGGTAAGGAGTCGAACTCCTTAATACACTCTGCTGTATAATCATGAGATTCAAATCTCAGATAAAAATTATTTGCATCATCAGCCATTTTCAGATCATCAGATGTAAACAAGCACGGGTAAACAAGCGGGTCTCATATTTATAATAGTCTTCATGGATCATAGTTTCTTCAAATTCATCTAAAATAACCTTGTTATTTCCTGGCTAATCTCAACTGCTAGTTCAGTTCCTTCTGTACAAATCCGAGTCAGACGGTCTTGGATCTTCAAAGCTATCCTTTTCCTGTTAATGCAGTCCTTTAAGGTTTTGTAAAGTAATGTTTGTTATTTGGATAGATAACATCTTTTTTGTGACCATATTGTCCGTGCAAAATGTATATGTCTTATTGCCTCATGAGCTGTGTCTGTGGGATACATTCCGATCAGCGCAAAGGAAACAACATTTCAGAGATTCCATGCTGTCGTTACACCACCCGGCTACTGTTTTATTCTTCAGTTTACAGCTTTTCAAAACTTATACGTTGTAATTAAGTACACCATATTGTGATCTGAAGTAGCGACAGGCTCTTTGCACATTCCCGTAACACTTGTTCAGAATTCTATTATTCCGTGTTTAACATGTTGTTCATGGCCAGGTAGTGCCAGTTCTAGCTTACGGTGATTAAAATCTCCGAGTATAAATACCGGGACTCACTGTGTGCGTTGTGGTTGATCACGGGTACAGTCAGTTATGTGTCCAGCAGCTCTTAAAGCATTTGCACGGGGAGGTACATGGGCTGCAGAGGATTATATTCCCAAACTCTCTTTGCAGATAAAAGGCTCTTAAAGATAAGCAAAGAAGTTCAGTGCCAGGGTTACATACGGTCGCTCTTCCTATATCCTATTGACACCATTTGTCATTTATAAAGACCCAGAAGCCACCATCTCAGCTCGTGCCTCGTCCAGGTGAGGGAAAAGCTTTCCACTTCCACCAAAGAGTTGAGAAAATTCAAGTGAAGCCAGGTCTCAGAAAGCACCAAGATGACGCCTGTTTGCTGTTACTCGTAGCCGACCGGGACATCGCTGTAGCACTCCTTGATTTTATTCTGCAGCGATCTGATGTTGCTCAATATCATTACTGACCAGGGAGGCCTATGGATCGCTGTCTGATCCCCCCTCTCCGACCTCTTCTCTGCCAGCATCTACTCTGGGCCTGCTCCGCTCTGATGGATTCCAGCAGGTTTACAGGAGCTGTAGAACCAGCGGCAAAACGGAGCAACAAACGGGCGACTCATGTATGAGAGTGACAAGCCTTCAATGGTGCCTTGAATTATCCAGAGAGGTCGGCACGACGTAACCAAATCTGCCCCCAACAGTACCAGGAAAGAGAATTTCAAATAAGTGTCTTCTGTCTTATCATGGCTAAAACACATAAACACTATGAATGGACAACATATAAGATTAAGGAAAAATGAAAAGAAGAACTAACAATCAATGCTGAGTCACAACAGCAAGAGTCGGAAGCGTGACATTCTACAGAAATTCATGAATTAAAGACTGGCTGCGATTGGCTGTTATTGTTAGATGAAAAACCTGGGCCGAACTCAAGGGAGTAAAAATGTACCACATTAGGACTGAACCGCCAGGGTCAAGAGGGGTGAAGGACTATAGCCCAATGATATGGCTGCACTTCCCGAAGAAAAGGCAATATGTAAAATGTTAATGTTTATTTATTTATAGCGCATTTTTAAACAACAGGAGTTGAACCCAAAGTGCTGTACAGACAATATACCATTAAAAACAACACGAAATGACAAAACTATGTAACGAAAGGAGTGAAGCCAGGTGTCAGTAAGCATTGAGATGATGCAGCTTCCTGTCACTCATAGCAGACCAAGCCATCACTGTGGAGATCCTTTATGTTATTTTGCAGCAATGCGATATCACTCAATATCACTGCTGGCCTGGGGGGGCTATGTCCGTGCTGTCTGATCCCCCCTCTCCGACATCATGTCTTCTTTTAAACATGCTTTTATTTAATCTTCGGCTTGATTACTGTAACGCCCTGTATTCAGGGGTCAGACAAACTTCCCTCCCCTGCCTACAGCTGGTATGGGACACTGCAGCACGTCTCTTAACAGGCACTAAAAAGCGTGACCACATCATACCAGCACTTGGATCCCTCCATTGGCTTCCTATACAGTTTAGGATAAACTACAAGGTTCTCCTATTTACCTTTAAAGCTATAAGAGGACTTGCTACCTACATTACTGACCTGATTACTCCTTATACCCCAGCTAGGTCTCACAGGTCTGTTGATCTATTTTTGTTGACTGCCAGAAAGTCTAGGCTAAATCGGAGAGGCGATGGGCCTTTTCTGTCCAGGCCCCTAAACTGTGGATGTCACGGGTGTGTCGATCGGCGAGCAGGGAAGAAGCGAGCAATCCAAGGCTGCGGGGAAAACGGGGTTTATTCCGGGGAGATTAAGCAGACAGGGAACACCAGGCACGCACATCCATAACAATACAATGACAGATCTGGGGAAGACTGACTAGAACGCGGACTAAATACACAGGGTAACGAGCAGGAAACGGAAAACAGCAGGTAAACGGGAGGATTCCACACGGGGTTAACGAGGAGGCGTGGTCCACAAGAGGGCGATCGGGGCTGGGCGTGACAGTGGAATAGTTTTCCCCTAAATGTTAGAATGGGACCCTCACTGCCTGTTTGTAACTCTTGTCTAGAAACACTTTTCCTCCTTAGCTCCTAATTCACTTTGAGAGTTGCTTGATTATCAGTTGTCACTAAGTCTCTTTGTGTTTTTGTTTCGTTAGTTGTTTCTTCTTCTGTTTTATTGTCTTTTAAACCTCTCTGGTGTTTTAAATGATAACAGCAGGACCAGCTAGCAGTCCAGCTATGAGCACAGTGCAGGCTACAGAAGGTCTGTCTTCATACCATGAGTGGTACCCCTCTCTCCATCTCCTATTCAGCCACTTGCGACTGCCGGACACAGACAGACATGGAGCCGAATGACCACAACCTGCAGGGGAGACAGCGGGCCGTTCCATCGACCGCACAGCAGGGGGCATTAATGGGTGTCCTTGCCTTAATACACAAACCAATCGATACATGCATTTTATAGCAGAAGAGCTCATTTCATAATTGAACCCCCCCCCCCATCTAAATTTGGTCTCAGTAAGCTGCAGTGTGAATATGGCTGATATGATTGGCTACAGCAGGACGACTCGTTTGTCAGATGAAAGGCACATGGGGGAGCCACAGGTAAGCTGGGGGCTTTGGTCTAATCCTTCGCTTAGGATGGAAGGCGCGCATGGAGACTGCCACCACTACACACACGTCAGCCAGTAAGCACCGAGTCGCACGATCAGTGACTCCCGCTCTGTGTTTTAAAATGCATGCAATGATGTGAGTGCAGGGAAAGAGGATAGATGGGCAATAAGGGATGTTGGAGCTGCGGCGTCCCCTGCCAGGGTCAGGATGTCACCTGAGTTCTCTGCACGCCGTCAACTGGACAAATAAAAAAGAATTGGGGGAAAAAAACGAAGGGAGAGATACGAGAGCATTACACAGCCGGTCTGCGCATCGACCCCCCAACGGGGCATGGAATTGAGGCGGAGAACGTTAAAAATATGGTTTGGTGGGGCCCCCTGCGTGCGGCGCTCTGGCGCATCAGGCTGTCTTGCGCGACCTCTTTCCTGGCCACTCCCACAGCAGCACCTCACCCGCAGTCGCCAAGGAGATGCACACTCAAGCCTCCACCGCGTGCACGTTCCCCTACCGCCGATTTGGCTCGCTCCTAATTAAAGCCGCTCCTCCTTTCACTTGTGAAGATAATTAGACTTTCATCTCTCCAGGAAGCTTCAGCCAAATCCATTCCTCTTCAACAGGGTGGGTACAGTTTTAAAAAATAGCCTTTCTTTAGGGCAGAAGTCAATAATTAAAGATATCTTGGGTTACGAAAATCTCCTCGAGAAGATTTTTTTTTTGTTTCATTCATTCTTGAAGATGACACAACACGGAAATAGGTTGGACTGGAGGGTGGCTTTGTGGTCATCAGAGGAAAGGTTTAATTAGGAGTTAAACCCCATGAGAAATAACAGGAAACCTAGAGAGATTAGTCTCATTGTACTCAAATCTCCAGGTTGCCCAACTCAACAAATACCTGAATAATAAATCAGTTTCTTATTTTATTCAAATAGGTTTTTACATAGTATGTTTGACGTTGAGGACATCACATGCCTTTTCACCGGGGAATTGTGGTTAGGCTCAGACTGCTTCACTCATTCTAAAAATACGCATGGCTCTGGGTCTCCTCTCCTTAGCTATGCTGAATGTGACTCTATTACAGTTCAGTGCCAGTCGCCATTGGCACACAGATTAATCTGGATTCCTGCAAAGCAGCCGGCGTGCTGGAGCGACACTTTCAATGACTTTAAATGAGATTTTCTCGTTCTTCATGTAGTTACACGTATTATACATAATTATTTTAACTGGGCTGCGTCTTAGGAACGTTTAGAGAGGCTCGGCTTGGTATTCCTTAAGTGACGCTCTTGAGATACGTTTTCCCCGTTTCCATCTGCCTTTGGCCACTGATCAGGCCAGATCTCCAGCTCCCCAGATCCCCTAGGAGCTGAAAGCAGAAAATAAGACCCATGTCGCAAATACAAGCACCAGTGCAACAGAGAAGCCAAACAGAGGCTGAGTAAAACATCACATAAGGTATACAGGGGAACCAACCACATGGACGCATGTAGACAGGGCTGTGGGTGGCAATCCACAACACTTAAGAGGGGCGGGGTTTGCAATGTCCAAGGAGCAATCCCATGAGAGAGCCCTGTCCTGTCCTGCAGGGGGCGCACGTTCCCAATCTGCACCAAGCTCTCATCTATTAATGGGGCCTTTATACAGACCAGCAAGCAGAGCTTATGGGTGTTGTAGGCCTAAATCATTGCCTAATTGGAGAGTGGCAGTAAAATCTGCAGGTGTCCAGACTCTCAGCGACTATAACGTGCTGCCCACAGCGAGAGGGGAACCGGTGCTCTTTTAATAAGGCCGAGCCAACAGGTGGCAGAGTCGAGCCGGTAAGGTCTGCGCTTGTAATAAAACCGAAACGAACCGCAAGCAACAGACGAGTGGCAATCCGGGACATGGAGGGATGCCGGCCAAGTCCGATCCACCGCAGCTCCAAAATCCACCTTCTTATCTGCCACCCATTCCATTCTGTCCATTGGATGGAATCTCACCATGCACCATATTAACCAGTCAGATAATCAGTGAAATGTACCCCAGTAGTGTAATGGCTCAGCCTCTCTTGAGAATCCCAGCCCCCAAGTTTCACCTGTTCCCTGTTTAACATATAACTGCTTTTGCCAGCAGCCAAACAATGACGATGGGCGAACATGGACAATGATCACTAGACAACGCAAAGAATAAAACCTGAAGTGGCTTCATAGGCTTTTCAGAAGGAGGTAACCAAAATCTAGGATGTTGTTTTACCAGATGTGAACACGGTGTCAGTTTCACGTTTGAGCTCAAAACCAGCTCACCACCATGGGGACTATAAGCAAACGCTTGACAAACAAGGCTTGCCAGAGAGATTCTGAGTTCTCTAAAGATTAATTCACAGGTTAGAGGCTCCATTCATATCATGACTGCTAGGGGGGGCCCGCGGGCCCCCCCGCCCCGGGGGGGGGGGGGGGGGGGGGGGGGGGGGGGGGGGGGGGGGG
>JAODLD010000056.1:10611871-10640490 GCA_026781065.1 Mormyrops boulengeri | reverse complement strand
CCCCCCCCCCCCGCCCCCCCCCCCCCCCCCCCCCCCCCCCCCCCCCCCCCCCCCCCGCCCCCCCCCCCCCCCCCCCCGCTACAGTTTAAAAAGTTTCAGAGGAATAAGGAATCAGATGATGAGGCACCTGCCGGCCTCTTAAAGTGGCAGCGACACATAAAAACTCGCTGACAGTCCTGTCCAGGTACACGTCAAGAAATGCATGCCTGCTACACCCAAGGAGGTAACCAGGCCTTCAGGGAGCACTATCCAGGGCTCGAATTCGAACTGAACACACATGAAATACAAGAAACTGCCAGCAGAGCGCCTGCGTCAAGCTAGCTTACAAGCAGACGTATGTCTCACAGGGAAACATTTGTTTCTGTTTTGTTCATTTAAAAGAAATATATAAAACTGTTATTGTTAAACATATGTGTCAGAAGTAAATATACTGATAGTGCGTTCATTATATAATAATTATATAGCAGTTCCATGCAATTATTTATTGTTCTGAGATGAAGCTGTATTTCAGAAAGATGTTATAATGATAAGCTGCCATTTGGGTCCAAAACGCTCACTATGGCAACGGGTTAAGCGTGAAGGCTGAGGGGCGAGGGGCACTGGGTCACCAGTGTCATTACACAAAGTGCCAGAATACAGCGCACTGATAGCAAGAATATAAGATTTATTCCAGTGTAACAATGGGAACAAAACAATATAGTAATACAGAGTAATTATAAGATGGCCGCACCTGTTTCCATTCCTTTTACAAGGCTTTTGTCATTTCCAAAATGTCAGGTTCTGTCTAAAATATCATTTCCTTCAGTTTACAAGTCTGTCACCCAATGGAGGATGAACAAATCCACCCTGGTGTGTTTTATAAGGCTAAAACAGTGCCTCCAGGCAAGAGGGTCTTCGGTCCAGGTGAACGCTGACAAGACCACCCGAACAAAGATTTTTTTTTTTTAAATGCGACCCCAGATTTCACACTGCCGGACATGGCCCCCTATCCGCTGTCAAGCCCCATCTCCCCATCATGGGTGGGATTCAGGGCAGATACCAGGCACGGCCGCAGCGGTTTGTGGTGTCACTCACCAGCAGGTTACCTGGCTGCAGACGAGGGGGACTGTCATGGTTAAACAGTAATCAAGAGCTCTCTGCGACATGCTTGCTTACGTTTCATTTTGGGCAAAGTTTCTCTCTCTTTTTCCTGTGGAGAATGATGGATGGACCTGCACGCCCATCAAAAACTCAGACGCCTGTCAGGGGCCTCAACAAATTATGGAAAAAGTGAAAGACACAAGCGAGACGGACACGAAGTATGGGGCAGGCGGTAAAGACCCCGCCCCCCCCATTCACACCACTGTTTCATCACGGGGTCCGGCCCCAGAGATTAAAAAGGTAAAACATAAACATTATAATGAACGCTGTGACACTCCAAGAGCATACTACTCAGCAATTACACTGACACACGCATGACACGCTAGCTAGATGTGGCTGGATGCCCCTGTACACATTTCTCCTGCCTGTAAACGGTCACTCCGCATTTATGGCGATCCCCTGCTGCAGGGATGATTAAAGCAGCGCATGGCTCCTGTCCGGTCCGCCTTGCCAAACCGAGATCAGTGTCCAAGCGCAGCTTCTCTTTCTAAACTGATCCCTAGAGCATTCTGCAATCCGCCAGCCCCGAAAGCTGCGCTCGTGGGTTTAAAAAGCACCCCCACTGTCAATATCACCATGAACCGTTGCCACTGGAAAGAGCGTGAAGCTGGCTTGGGGCCTATGGAACAGCATTTGGGGCATTTGCTGTGACAGGGTTCCACCGTTATGGGTTCAAGGACCGGAAAGACCAGCCTACACACACGGTGAGAGGAGTCTGAATATCAACATCAGTGCAATTTACAGGCTCAATAATTATTTTTTAATCGAAGATGACACAGGAAGAAGTTTATCTCATCATGTGAGTGAAGGGGAATGTGTGGCCTAGGATAGGCTGTGGTGGATATATGATTGGGAAATGGTTACTGGAAATCATAATTAAAATGGATTTCAAAGCTTCTTTATATTTTATAGATTATGTTTTTTGAAAAGTTACTAATTAAAGTTTGTTCAGAACTTAATTCCATTTAATTTTCAGGCAGCATTTCCGATGAGTGTATTTTGAAACCCTTCATCTAGAGAGGGATCAGCTAAGAGATTCGGACTCCTGGCTGAATGGTGGCCAGCTGTAATCCCAGGGGGGACACCGCTGTTGTACCACTGAATGTGGAATTTAAATGGAAAATCCCAAGCAAATATCTGCCTGTATAAACTGTAAACACGACACTCTCGCAACATGAACGTGAGCACGATGATGTAATTTGAATGCAACTGACAAAAATCCAGAAAGATCCCTAGAAACTGTTTGTTTCCACACACATATGATGTCAAAAGTAGAGACCCAAGATTGAATGGCATTTATAAACATGGAGCATGCAGGTAAAGAACCAACAACAGCTATCATCAGCCAGTAACATGCATGCGGAAAGCCTCTCAGTACATGACCTGCACACAGCTTCTCCATAAATCATCAAATGGTGCAACTGTCAGTTATCCACTATGCATAGCGCCAACTACTGGTATCCTCCAATACTAACCTTCACGTAAAATATGTAATTTATAATTTATAAGTCAGGACAGTTTTTCAACAAAGCAGCACACAGTATCATCAAGTGACCACAGGGAATGACCGCTGGTCGCCCAGGCTCTGAGTGTATTGGTCATGCAGAATATGAACAAAATCATTAGCTGCCTTTAACCAGGTTGACCTCAGAATCTAATCAACACAAGATCCCAAGTGACAACATAAAGGCCAGCAGGACTCTTTATGGTTTGAAAAGTGCACTGGACACTGGGAATTTTAGAAGGGGGCGACTGAGAATAAAGTAAACAGCCCCTGACATGTTAGTGTGACCAGTTGTCTCAAAGTTAAAGACCAGTGAGCTGCAAAATCATCATTTTACCCTGTACTCTGAATGTGAAGTGACATTGTGCTGTACTTACAAATAAAAACAATAGTTTTGTTCAGGTAACTATTTGTACCATGCATGATTAAGGTTTTTGCTATTAGATGGATTTTCAGCACAGATGTGATGGTGGGAGAACGGGAAAACTAAATTTGGTCCAAAACTCACATTGCCCGGCATCATGGTTTTCAGGAGACTGTCAATGACCGGTGAAAAGGAGCTTTATTGGCTGTGTCTGAATCCCCAGCCCCCCCCCAATCTCTTCCGCACCGTGTTTAGATTTTGAGGTCATAAATCTATGGGAAACAAGTTTCACTAGATTAACTGCAGACACAATCAGGATGAGGGGGAGAACGATTAGGCCAGATCTACGCGGCGCGGACCCAGGACACGCATCCTGTGTGAGGCATCTGTGTTTCATTAAGTAAACTCAGTGCCGTATGATGGGGGGGGCAGCGAGTCCAGGAAACAGACAGTCTGCAATAACCATGAAGCAGGCATCAGTAACCTAACAATTGCCCAGCTTACAGCTGCCTGTGCTGTAATTTACATCCTGTAACTGCACCAGTCTGGAGACTGGGCGAACATGTTGACTGTTCCAGTACAGCGTCGCATCCAGCCACCACTGCTTGCTGGATAACTGCCATAGCTAGTTAACTCAGGACAGCAAAATCTGGGCTGGTCCACCTCTAGGCCACTTCAAAAAGAAAATTAAGCATTTCAAGGGTCCAAGTAGCTATGGAACATTAGATAGCTGGTGAGGAGGCATCACAAATGGTATTCTGGATAACCATGATGTCCAGCTCAGGGTCCTGCAAGCCTTTGGGGGTGGAATCAAAGCCCCAGCTCAACACTTTCGTAGGGTGTGCAGCAGGTAACACAAGCGAGGTGAAAACATTCCCTGAGCGATGGTATCAGAGGCCCTCCTCAGCTACTTAAGGTGCATCACTGCTCTCCTTACACGCCACAGCCTTATCTATGCAGCTCAGGCCTCTCGTCAGGAGGGACAGGGCACGCCATGCCACGTATCTGCCAGCACTCAAAGCCCTTACAAAGAAAGCCACACACGCATCTGATAGCCGGAGTGTGAGCCCCGAGCCAGGGGCCCGGAAAAGCACCCTCCAGCTCACAGTGCTCATCTTATTAACAAGACAGCCCGTTCTGTGGGGATTAAGAACCTGCGACCGCAGGGTTGCAGGTTCAAATCCCAAGAGGGGTTCCAACGTTGTAGAGTGAAGTGCTTAACCGGAATCGTCGTAGTAACAATATCCAGTTCCATAAATGAGTGAAGTATAATCAGGGATTAAGCTGAAGTGATTCCACTTTTTCTTTGCGTTGAAAAGCCACATACTCTAACAGGCCATATAGGCTCCTTTATTACTCCGATTTTTCTAAAGGGATCGGCCTGGCCTCTCCATCTATGGGAGGACACAGCCCTTTTGCGAATTTACAGAGAACAAATAAGAAATTAAAAAAGCATGAATATAAATTAAATATAAAATATGAAAATAAAATGTTAAATAGAGGATAAATAATTGCTTGCAGTTGGCAGTTTTTCTATTCAGACTAATGAATGTAAACACACACTGAACAAAACATACAGAAATTTGTTTTGTTTGTTATAACCTGATGAAAAAGCGCAATTAAATTTATTTCAAACTAAATATTTATACCTTTATGAATAACATGATGGTATTAGTTAATAATTTTACTCCACCATGGTGAATTTGATAAAGACACACATAAGGAATATATACTTAATTTCAATCCTGGCAAATCCATTTTAATTAAAAAAAAAATCTTTGTAAACTACTCAGCCTTTACATCTACTTATGATTCAAAATAATTAAGTTGGTAATTAATATGACGGTTAACAATATTTTCTTATGAAGTCAGCCACTTTGCAGTCTTGAAAACATAGTAATTCTAATTAATAACGAAAGAGGTTAATGAGGATGTTGGGAAAGTACATTGGTGATTGCTTTTCTCCCTTAAGTTCTCTTTTTTTAATTAGAGGACACTATAATACTTTAATTTTTCTCCTAATAAAACCAACGTGGACAGTATTTAGCAGACAATTAGATAAGGCCCAAATAAATTGGACCTTCTCTTACCCATAAGCCCAGAATATTCCCATGAGCTCTTTTGAGAAAGTCACCCTCAGACACTTTCCATGTCTACCACCCGCGCACTCAGTTTGTTTTATGTATATGAGGTAAGGAGCGTGCGCTGGTGTATATGGCTGTCATAATAAAAACCATAGTCCAGATTTCCAAATGAAGTATGATGATATATCAACTTACTCTACGAAAGCACCATGCACTTTACTGACAGGAAACAGTGAATCTGAAATTTTGGTTTTCCTCCAAATCTGACATATGTACATAATCATTTTCACGACTTCAATACACCAATTTCAGGGGAGCATCATGGGAGTAAAAGCAGTAACATTTTGATCACAGATACATTCCAGCACTACTATTGTTTACTTTTGTGTGTTGCCAAATCATCCACATTTTCACATAAAAAGACCAACCTCACTCCAATTTGGAGTAAAAGCTTCGCATGTGAAAATCCAACATGCCTACTTCCCAGGGTCTTTACAGTCAATAGCTGCCTGAAATATAGCACAAAACAGAGCTTAAAAGTTCGGTCCTTCCCCCAAATTTTTTTTTTATCTCAGAACGGAATTCGGAAACAGATTTATCCAGAGAACTACGTTGTACATCCTTGGAGGACCATAAAAAGGTATCATTGCTCCCAAGCTCCATGTGAAGATGTTTATGTTTTACCTGGCCAATCAAATCAGAGACACGCCAGCAAAGTTGGCAACGTGCTGGAATTATCGCACTCTCATAACACTGATTTCACACACCTTGCCTACTTTTATCTCCCTAAACTATTCACACAGGACTGCTCAGGTGTATTGGACTGTCATAAAAACAGACTGAGACTTTATCACTCCAATTAAGTTTTTTTTTCTGCCCAGCTTTTTCTGTGAAAAGGGTACAGTTATAAATGTCAGGACAGGCTCCCTGTCACAACGCACTGCTAAATTTGGAAGATCTTCCAGAATAACGGCAAAAGCTGATCACCCACGTAGCCCCCCCCTCAGGCGCCGTGGAGATTAAAACCCACCACAGACCATGTTCATGTTTCCAAAGAAAACACAAAATGAAAACACAAGATCACAAATCACAAACCATCAGCTAGCATGGTGTTTGCATCGCATCTACCGACACCACAAACACAGTCTTGCTGTTTGGCTTTCCTCATATAATCTGTTTCACTGACAATTATTACAAGTATAGCTGAGAAACTAATCAATACTCAAGCCCCTGGAACAGATCAGTATTACAGTTATGTAACCTACGTACTGTAATTTACAACACTACACCCAACAAGCCAAAAATCCTGCTTTTATTATGCCAGCACTGAAATTTAGATGCTATTTCGGGATCCGCTGAGGTACCTTTCACCAAAATGACCGTTCAACTCCATTTCGACTGGCACTAGCTTCCACACCACCGCCATTTCATGGAACAAAAAATATCCAGGGTCACAGCAGCACAAAGAAATAAAATGGCCCGGTTAAGTGTTTATGTCGCATATTATGGCAGCTCTAGGACAAGACCAGGCTGACCTTAATGATGCCACTCCTGCATGTGTGGAGATGTTTCTCAGGCCATGAAGTCGGTCAGTCCTCCTCAAGAGCTTCATCTCAGAGATGGATCCAAGGACAAGCAGCCAGTCTGCTGGGCTGACCATACTGGTCCCAAAGCAGTAAAGAATGCCCCCAACATACCCCCCTTTCACAATCTCTGTTATGTATTTAATCCTTACACTCATGGTTAGCGCCTGTCCATCCCCCGTTACGTCTTTGAGAAGGGGACTGACACCATCACCCTATGTCGCCGTCCTATCTTAAAGAAAAATTAGGCAAGGGTTACGGGGGGGGACAAATATATCGAGGAGGCCCCTCACTAGAAAAATCCCAACCTTGAAAACTTCAAGGCAGGTGTGTGTCTGTGGGGGGGGTCATCTGTTCATCTGAGTCGCGTCGGACGGAGCTGGTGGGAGGGTTATGGTGCCGTTCATGTTTATATGCATGAATTAACAGATGGGCGAGATTCATCGCGAGACCCCGCAGGGCACCGATCAGACGCCGCTGGCCTGGTGTCTTACAGCTCCGTTCTCTCTGTTCTCACTCACAGCGCAACACCTAAATTGTTCCAGACCCGTCTTCTCTTTGTAGGCAAAACACCCCACGACGGCGAAGGCAGATCGCCACACTGGGTACAAATGCCATATTTTACAACTTATTATTAGAATTACTGGTAGAAAACACACAGAGCTGTATAATGGCCAGATATAATGAAATAAAACTGGATAATGACGGGCTGGGTGTGTGAATGGGTAGTAAAGGGCTTACTCACGTTTCATTGGCTGATTTCTTTCTCCTGTTGGTCGGCCTGGCAACCTGCACAGAAGAATAAAAATGGAGGGTCATCATCCAACTCAAATACATACTGGTGGCCACCAACCTATCCTCACAACAGTGCTGGAGTTGCGCTCAAAGAAAGACAAAAGTGCAACAAACAATGTAAAGATTGCAATGACAAGGAACAGAGCAAACGCGAAGGACCGCAGACTATTTCATCGTATGTCACTCATTTCCGACATAAAAAGCTGTTCCACGATAATGTCCAATTCATATGTAAAATGTCAGCCGCTGCACCGCTTGTAGTCTAATTGCTCTCAAGTCCGCTCCAGGCAAAATGGCTTTTCTAGCGCCCGAGCGCATCAAACAAGAAGTGAGACTCGAGCGCCATCTACTGGCCTCACTGGAAAAGTCGCATTTCATATTCGATCCGCTGGACGGAATAACGAAACATTTTGAGCACAATTCGTTTTGAAACATTTATTATTAAAAAATGGACGAAACTACAGAAAATTATATTAAAGAACGATATCGTCGGTAGCATTAATTCCAAACCATGCTCCGCGTTTTGCCATTCACCTACTTTGAGGACTGACTTGGGAGAGTTCCAGCGACGCACAGGTACACGCAGGTCCAGACTCTGAGAAGGCAGGTTTGCCGCTCCAAAAGCCCGGCGGACCGGCTAAGAGTATAGTAACGCTATTTAAAGCGGCGGTCGGTCCTGACAGACACTTCGGCGCACATTACTCGCAGTGGGGATCAGACAAAAAATCATCACACAAAACACATTCATTTTGTTTAAATGTAATTTAACACTTCAGAGGGTCATTAAACCCGCGCAGAAGATCATCGACTGCTCTCTCCCCACACTGGAGGAGGCACAAAACATCATAAAGGACATGTCTCATCCTGGACACATACTCTTTGAACTGCTTCCGTCAGGGAGACGGTACGGAAGCATTAAAACAAGGACCAATAGATTTAAGAACAGTTTTTATCCCACTGCAGTAGCTTCGATTAACGCTGCAAATGTTTGATTGCCTAATGCACGTCGTTTTTAGGGATTTGTGCAATAATGTTCGAATGTATGTTGTGTGTGAATTAATGAATGAATTAATTATGGTTTTATTATCTGTTTTTATATGTTCCTTCCATTTTTAATGCACTGTTTGGATGACACTTAAAATTTCATGGTACCTGGTACAATGACAACAACAATAAACGAACTAAACTAAACTAATTCATACAGAAAACGAGTCTTTGTATAAAAAATGGAGGGGGGGGGGGGGGTTACAAAGTATTTTTTCATGTCCGATACAAGGAGAGACTAGAGTATAGGTCTCTGGGGAGGGAAGCTGATTCTTCCACCCCTCACACAGGCAGACAATTTATAACATTCATTACTAATCCTGCCTGAAAGACAGAGTGATCCATACAAACACAAGTAGACACACAATCTCAATGTGGAGGAAAAATATACATACAGTATAGTAACACCAGAGCCGGAGTTAAATACAACTGGCTGCGTCTGGTGCTTTGACTAGAGTACAAGGGCGGTGGTCAGCAGCCGCTGCATTATGCTAAGGGGTAACAGGCTGTCAGGGGGAGACTAACGAGACCATATCAGAAGTCCAGGAGTGGGGGGCAGTTGTGGTGTTGGGGTGGGGTGACCACTGGTCTCAAGTTAGCAAGCTTGGTCAAGGCTCCGTGGCACTTGCAAGGGCGCTATTCATAAGAAAGATATAGCCACTGAAATGGCGCGGGAGGCATCAGAGGAACTCAAATTCTGCTCAATGAACAGGAGACACGTTGTGCTAGTGTAGCGCAAGCTAAAACCCTGCGTTCCTTTAAATCTGAGCTAGATAAGATTTTACCAACTCTGAGCTATTAGTTAAGTTCTCCCCAAATGAGCTAGATGGGCCGAATGGCCTCCTCTCGTTTGTAAATTTCTTATGTTCTTATATTGGCCAACGCCAATGGAGTGGCTGGCATTCTCAGCACACAAGCCATAGCACTCAGCCAATCAGGGCCCCTAGTCTGACCTGGCTGGTTTAACTACCAGGGTGAACAAAAGACTTGAAACATGTTAACAAATGTGTTCAAGAAAATTAAAAAAATATTGACAGTATTATTATGTAAATTATCCTTCTGACACAGGGCTTCTAGGGACAGAAAAGGATTTGTGGGAGTGCACACCCAGAGAGCCCAGGATCACAGTGCCGTCATCACCCTGCCAGCATGTAATATCGCCCGCTGGTCTGAGGCCACATGTCTTGCCACCTTGCCATCAGGTCTCATTGTGGATGAAGATGGAATTCTGTGTAGCCTGATGGAAGCCTGTACCCCAAAAACAAGCAGATTAACTTCAAAACCACAGGAATCAGGAGGTGAAAAAGTTATGAGAATGCCCATAGGTGTGCACCCTCCATTGTGCAGGGGAGTCCGGCTACATGCACAAGTGACATGTACCATAAACCTTCCCGCTAACACATGCAGTGCTCTATAGGGACACAGTAACATGTATGGATACTACAGTTACACATGTATCAGGAAGAGGCCAAATGTCGGTTTGCTAGAAAAGAGGAAGTGTCCCCGACACGTTCCCTGCTCGCACTCTGCAGCGAGGTCCATCCATCCGCCATTCACCACTGATACCGTACAATCCACTCTCCCTCTCTAACACTTCCACTCACACTATAGAGTAAGGTAATCCATCTCAACGTTACCCGTTCACGGCGCAGAGTTGGGTCTGTTCCCAACCCGTTAGACTGATGCACTAATGGAGACCTGTCTTCTCTGGAAAGGCAAATAGCTCTGCTCTCCATACCCTCTTAATGATGTTGTTTAGAAGGTTCAAGTGTGCAGTACAATCCCTCAACACTCAGCTAGTTCTCCAGACTGCACGTCCTGGATTTTTCTTTCTTTTTTTTTTCCTCCTGATGTGGGGGCGCCATATTATAAATGCTTTATAAATTATTAACGAACACAGAGAGCCGTACTAAAATTTTTTGCCCGCCCGATGATGGAATTAAGATGTGGTGAAGATCGGTGTCTCTGATAAACTGCTGGATGAATATTTCATTCGTCTCCAGAGGACTTGATTTACTACCCAGGTCTGCCGCTTGCAAAAGCCATCTTTGCACAGCACCAAATTACTTGGGCTGTTTCGGTTTCTGTACGCCCCCCTCCCCCGCCTGACTCAGACCACCACAGCCCCTCCCCCAAACGACGCCACGTATTAGTTTATCATTTCCTCTGCAGTCATATTCACATTAGAATGAGACTTTTTGACAAACTCACAGGTTTGCAGGATCTGGCCGGCTGACGGATGCCAATGTGTCCTTGCTGAGTCACCCAAGACTACATGATAACAAAGGAACATGTAAGTAGACAAATTGTTCTGGGCAAATGATGGCCTTAAATTCCATGAGGTTTTATAAACTGCACACCCATCTCTCAAGTGACTGGTCTCCTAAGGCAGTACATGAACCTGGATCTCCTGGAAGGTGGGGCAGATATCTTGGCAGACTGGCCATTTTGGGACAAATGGGGAGGCAGCAGAGCCTTAGTCATCCCAAAGGATGCCCTTCCTGACCAGGAGGGCCACAGTGAGAGCACTGAGCAATTTCCATTGCTTTTGACAAACTGGGGGCGGATCCCTACTCTTCCTGTCGATCCGTGACAGTGAATCTTAGCCTCTGCCTCACATGGCTAATGAGGGTCTCCTCAGTCCAACGCTTAAGAAAGCTTTTGGAACTGGGTGTGACACACACACATACAGCAGTCTAATAAAGCAGACAGATGAGCGAGAGAAACCTGTGGTGAAAACTCACCGAACATTAAACATCCGAAATGGAATATGTTCCACTTGGATGTGGGCTGCCGTTTTGGGAACACGGGAAAAACAGATTTGCGAGGTCATCTGCCTCAGGTACGGATGAGTTCTTCCTCCTGAGCGAAGGCAAATAACCTATTTTCAGTGTCAATCTGGGAAGCAAAATGAAAATCCATGGAGGAGACCAGACCATCCGAGAGACTCAGACCGCATCAGGAGCCGCAAAACGAGATTTATCACGAGCCCCCACCCCGGCAGGAACCCATGGCTGCAGTGGCTCGATTTTGGCGCCAGCATGCCGCACGGCACCCTCATCACACAGCGCGGCAGAGCACCATGGATACCCAACGCCATGGCTTATTCACTATTGGAGCAGAGCTGAATTAAAGGCCATTCCACCACAGCAGAAGAAGCATTTCACCCATCCAGGAAGGGGGTACGCAGCAGTACAAGATAAAAACCACTTCAAACACATGTAAACATATATGTGTAAAAAAACAAAACAACAGAAGAGGACTAGTTTGGTACCTCATACCCAGAATGTGGCGAGGGGGAGTTCACACAGAGACACTCCAGTTTAACCATTGATCATCAGTTACCAGTTCTAATGCTAATAATCAGTACTTCACAGGTGGTTGTTAAGTGAGCATCTCTTGATGTTACAGTGTTTATTTGTCTCCTCTGCCACCAGAAGTTAAATCTCAGTTCCAGTTTCTAAAGCAAGACACAACCCATCATCCAAAAGCAAAAATATAGGAGCGGAGCTAAAGAATCGAAGTCGGTAGACTTCCCCTTTTTCCAGCCAGCGTCGACGGAATCAAGGCACGAGATGAAAAGAGATTCCATGTGAACTCCCCAGGACCCTGTCTGGTAAAACACGAGCAAGGAGAAAACAGCATGGTGGTGGCATGTGCAGATGAAGACTGACGATGATGATGAGTGATGAACGATGATTACCTTAACGGGCTCTTTTGCAACATCTCACAGAGGCAGGTGGAACATTCTTCAGAGTGTGGCGATGGTAGCAGTCATCTCATACACAGACATTACTGACGCAAAACAGTCAATTATTTACAGATGGTAATACTGTAGTTGATTTTCTGTCCAATAACAAAGAAAAAAAAATCAACCCTGTATTTCTGTCAGGAGCTTGTTTACTCCTCAGAAGTTCATTGGGTTATTCGTTATACTTATAGCAGGAGAGAGATGCCATCGCCATTAGCCACAGACATACTCCAAGGACCATCAAAGTGGGTTTATTTCCTTGATGGGTTATCATTTAGCGTTCCACATTCTACATTCATCAGTTGGGAAAATAATAGTCCATAGGTCATTGTTCACACTACTGCAGTGATTTCAAAATGGAGTACATTTCACGAAGATCCCCGTTAAAGACGAATACAGTCACCACTTCCCGCCTGGTCCAGACAGTTTAAACCCACCCCCCTTTCCACAACACTATGACCTTTTTAAAACCGATAAGCTTCCCCCCTCATTTCAAGAGAGGCTGGTGTGACATATAAAAGTCAGTCTTATTCATTCCGCTTGTGGGGAAAAACACACTGAGGTTCTCTTTCCTTTGTCGCTCCCAGCATGCCGTGGCTCACAGTCCCTGGACGTCTGACAGACCGCGCCCCCCCAGCTCCGGCCCCGGTCAAGCTCCTGTCAGCCCCCGGCCCCGCGGCGGGCTGGGTAATGGAGCAGAGATGGAGGAGCGTGCCGAACGGGTCTGGCAGCGCCAGGGGAGAGTGAGGAGTCCGGCTCGGCCACCGTGCCTGCAGACACCCTGCTTCATGCTTCCAGCCCCTGAGACAGAGGGAAGGACCTGGCTTTCACCATTTCCACTGGAGTGACCATCAGGTAAAAGCCCCACACACACTCACAAATTCACACAGACACACACACACACACACACCAGTGTTCATTGTGCTCAAGTTGAGAATTCTTTCCCTTATGTGACCCATTTAATGCCTTGATAACAAACACACACAAAATCAGGATGGTGAGCCCTGCTGAGGTATTTCCAGGATCACAAGGTCGGCATCCATAACTGGGCAAACTTGGGAGAGATGGGCATGGCAAACAGCAAGCTGACAGGATCCACATGAGAGTGTGCAGTGTGTGCTCTGTTCCAGGAAGGAGGTCCCAATCAATTTGATCCCTCCACCTCAGTCTTCCCCATTGCCTAAGTGAGTTTGGTAGTAACTGGCAGCCTGTTTCTGCACCAGCTTTTAAAATCTTCCCATTCTCATTCCACAGCCATGACTACAAATCAGGAGCAGGCTGTAGGGAGTGAGGGCCAGGCTACATGGTTCTCCTCCATTTCCATCAAGGAAAGCCTCTCCATAACTAGGACGTGCAAACATAAAGCTGAGCTCTTCCTATTCAGCATCTGGGCACTGCATTGTGGGTATTTACAGGAGGAAAACTGGTTCTTCCTTAGTCACGCACTTAATGTGAAAATGCCAACAGAATTTTTTTTCACTTAACACTTTAGCACAGTACCACACGTAACCATGCTGGTATCCAATTCCTAATCCACAAAGTTGTTATATTACTAAAATAAAAAAGGTCAAATTTAATTACATGTGGTTGACATGACCAGTAGAGGGATGTACAGTGGAAAAGTTTAGGCCGCCAATATACATGGTGGCTTTGATATTAATCCCCCAGTTAAGACACACAAGCTCGGCATGCAGGACCTTCTACCGTCTCATTCCTGCATGACTGCATTGTCACTGTGCATTGAAGAGGTGCAGGATACAGGTGCAATGAGCTCACAAGCACCTCCTACAGGCTGGGGTTTGCGGTTAATCATCAGCTACAACAGCTTTCAAGCAACCACATTGCATACACATGGATGAGTGCCACTTCAGGCCTGCATAACCGGCAGCACTAGAAAACATGATGGGGCCCAGAAGCTACAAACCTCCCGCTCTGTGCTAACTGGCTACAGCAGTTCGTTGCCATTCGTCGGCTCGAGGTAGGTAATGATGATCCGTTTATGAGAAATGGATAGCACCTCCCCCTCGGAAAGCCAGCTTTCTGTGAATAAGCGCCGGGTTCCTTCTTTGCATAGCTGTCAGAGGAGAGTACAGTAAGTACTTCAGAGCGAATTAAAGCAATTTAACATGGCTAGTAGAGGGATGACAAGGAATAAGTATCATAAATTAATTGTCCAAATGGCCTTGAATATGTTAAGAAGGCCTTCAGTGCAACTGTATGGAGTATGGTTGATTTATGATGAGGTTCGGTGGCATTGTAATGGAATCATCAAGCTGTCAATTTTAGGTGTTTTATGGCACACATGTTCATAGCAAGAGTGGAATAGTGAACACGCGTCCCAACTTAATATTCACATGGCAGATTCATGGCGAGTTTGACACTACAGGAGCATGTCGCAAGTCCCATGTCACTGTGTTGTGAACAGCATTCTCAGTCCTAATTTTCATACACAGTCCTATATTTTTGCAGTGGAGAATTTAGGCAATTTATTTAACCAGTATAGTATCCAGTTTAACTCATTTATCCTGTTCTTGCAGCAAACAAACATTTAAAAAGAGATGGATCACTCCTTCACGATGAGAGCTGCCAGAAATTGAGCTCTCTGGTGTTAATATCTATGGTCTCTTTATTTAAGCATTTTCAGTGAGCTTAAAATCCTCTGAGCTCAAATCCTTCAGGAATTGGACTTCCTGGTGTTAACATCTTTGGTAAATTCTGGAGAACATTTAAGCTTTTTCAGAGAGTTGGACAATCCTCTGAGCTCACGTCCTCCAGGAATAGGACTGCATGGTGGTAATGTCTATGACTCTATGGTATATTTTGCTGCGCATTTAGGCATCTTCAGAGAGCTGGACAATCCTCCAAGCTCCTGTCCTCTGGGTCACGTTGGTGTCTATGGTCGTCTGCTTGGAGAGTGACATCTGAAGAAAACCAGGCCTGTACATTCAATATGTTTTGATAAAAGGGGTTTTTAAAAACCAGACACTGAGGGATGAAGATTGAAAGCTGTTACAGATCATGTATGTGTTTATTTCTGTGCAGGTAACACTTTGCTAAATGGCTTCCCATTCCTACATCTCACATCATCTCCACAACTGGATGTCTTTCCAGTCAAACACCCTGCTTAGGAATAGTCCAAACCTCGTATATCGCAGTGTGATGCTCTACTGGAGCAGCAGATTGTGTGCAGGTAAACACACCTGTGTTTAACATCACCCTCTACCTCTTAAACAGAAACACAATTTCCTCAAAACACATTTGTTTACCCAGGTTTTTTGGTAGCTTTACTGTGGTCACCTCATGTTGCTTGGATATCTGTGTTTTTTGTATATGCCGACATGCTTATACTGTATATACAGACATACATTCACACTCACAAATATCTGCATAAATTTATCTGCCTGTTTTATGTGTTTTGCATTTAATTCGTTTCAGTTTCTTACTTCAATCTTTGTTTTTGTTCTGGTTTTACACTTTTGTTTTTACACAGTTTTGTATTCAAATTGTTCAGCACCTGTCTGTGAAAGGAGCTTTATAAATAATTTTTACTTACCTACTCTGACACACAGACACACACACAGGTTTGTAATTAATTTGTGGGGACTCTCCATTCATTTCTATGGGAAAACTCTAATCCCAACATGACCACCTTAACCCCCACCCAGCCCTAACCTTAACCATAAGTAACCAAACAAAATATGAGACTTTTGGCATTTTTAGTTCTTTGATTGCATTAAGAGATTTTTGTGGGGACCTGAAAAATGGTCCCCACAACATCAAAATAACAGGTTTTTATCACATTTTGGGGGCCATTTGGTCCCCACAATGTAATATAAACATAATCCACAGACACACACATTCTCTCTCTCTCGCTCTCTCTCTCTCTCTCACACACACACACACACACACACACACACAAACACACAGTGTGTCATGTACCCATAGAGCAGTAATAATTACACACTATAGATGGACTCAGTCCTCTAACAACCAGGACACTCCTGCTTAGTCCCTGAAACAGCCAACGTGTTTCCCGTACAGACACCCACTCTGCCCAGAACACTAGGATATAAACTGTTAAAGTAAATAAGCAAATAAAAACAATTATTATTTAAATGACACTGATTAGCAGAAGAAACTTTTATACATGATTCATCTGTTCAGCTGGATACTGCTCTATTCAGGTTAAGTGACCCACTCTAAGGTATGAGAGCAAGCCCCCCCCAAAATTCTGTGTTTAACTCTTTCACCTCCATGCTACCTGCTGCCCTTTTTTGCCCCTCTGCCCCCACTGAGCCCCGTTTCTGATAATCCCCCTCCCAGCAGCACCAAAGCAAATGCAGATTACAGGCCGCAGAGTCATTTCAGACAGGGGCGATCAGAAGCAGAAAGTGAAAGTGGTCTGACAGACTGACGCCTTTCAAAGTGCAGATGTCATTTTTAAGGTGAGAAGGAGAGCCGGCAGGAGACTCCACAACCTCAGCTGCTCTTGCAATGCAAAGGCGAGCTGCGTGCTTTGCCGCGATCCGTGACATTTCGCACATCATTATGGTTTATTGAGTCAATTTGTGTTGCCATATGCGTGTGCTGGATTTCAGATAGTTTGTAGGCTGATCTCATTAGCGACATTCATTAGTTAAACTATTAAAACTATCTGGGAACGTCAAACAGATGGATCTGTTGTCTACAAAAGAACGTCCAGCTGTAGGGAGCTAAACCATAATTAATATTACAAAGCTGCGTTAGTGTGTTAACGGATTTGATTAATGATAGGTCAATTAAACACAAAGCAGTTAACCCATATTTCGCTTATGCCCCCCACCCCCCCAGCCTTTCGAAGACCTCAGCTGACTCAAAATCATGTTGGAGCAGTTATCAGATAAAGGAATAAAGGCATTAATGAAAAGCCAGAATGCTCTATGGTTTCATCGAACTGCCCCTGCAGAAAGATTAATTTAAAAATCCATTAAAACAATCACTGAGGTATATCGGACAGTCGTCCTTTTCCTCGGCAGACCTCATAAACGTACCAACGTATAAACCGAAACTCAGAGCCCCGTTGATTACCTTCATCATTGAATTATTCCTATTCCCGCTCTCACAAGCACAGAACCCCACCCCCCAACAGAGGCAGGACTGTTCTGGGGGAGAAGCAAGCAGCCAGACTGTGACACAGGCTTGACCCTCTCAGCACCACTGCCACCACTGTAACTGATGCCCCTGTTTCACCACAAACTAGCAAAGGGCTCAGAGGAAATCAATCCAGGGACAGGCTGATAACACCCACTGGGCAGGCGATTGGTGGAAACAGCCCCATTGAGAGGTGGAGTCTGTTGATTGGCTGACTGGAACAACACGTGTTAAACAAAACAGGGACACGGTGTTGATATTGGCGGCTCATATCTGAGCCACATTTCAGTACTAGGAAACTGACTGCACAGCACAAGCGACTCCCCCTTGCTAGAGGTCCTTAAAAAACCCTAAAAGTTCAACACCATCGGTAACAGCTGTGTGCTCTTAGGGGGAGGGAAAAAAACTGATGAGAAATTGCGTGTTTGGTGGAAAGTTAGCAAGCACTGCGACAGCTTCTAACAACTTCACATAGAAAACGCAAAACATCCGCTTGCATTTTTCAGGGGGAAGTTCATCAGGAAACAGATTGTCCTAATGAGACGAGGCTGAGAACTTAACAGGCATCAATGTAATGTACAGCTGCTTTTCGGGGTCACATGTCCCAATGCTGACCTAGCTCCCTCTAGTGGCCACTACTGAGTATTGCTCCACCAGCTAGCACCCAGTGACGGTTCTGCTAGCTGGCCAGCAACTACAGATCAAAGTGGCTCAGACGGGGGTCCCAATGACGTCTCTGCTTCCAAGTTCCTCAAGGTACATTACATGCCGGCAGGCTGGCTGGCAAACAACAAGCAGCCGGGTTGAACACAGGATGACACTGCAGGCTCATGGATACACTAACAAGTCACAAATTACAGAATGAAACACGAACTACAGGTGTGAGAACAGCAGTCGGGCTTCTTTTCAGTCATGGGACCTTAACAAGTAGGTCGGCTCGTGAAGGTCGAGAAGCCAGGACTCAGGATAACATCTGAACTTTCCAAGCTATGAGAAGTCCAGCTCACTTCTTCAGGCACAGCGACTGGATGTGACACACTGGACATCACATCAATAGCAAGGTTGAGTATGGAAAGCAGTACATTTGGCTATATTTACCAGAGTCTCCAACTCCCTGAGATTATCTTCAAATAACACACATTTATCGCCTGGTTGCATGGCAGGGTGTAAGGGGCTGAGGAGGCTACACCCCCCCGCCCCCCAAGACCCCGGGAACATAAGGCATAAGCTCACACAAACTGGTGAGAAGGCCTCTAATTAGACGCTCCTCTGCAAAAAGCCTTTCTTCCAGTCTTAATTACGTGGGCTCATTACCAACTACAGCCTTTCTCAAAGAGGGATGGGAGAGAATGGCTGAGTTGACGTGGAGCGTTTCTCAAATGCCATACGGTCACGGATGAGCATTTAAACTGGGCAGCCTGCAATGTAAGTTTGGGAGAAAAAGGTAAACAGCGGTGGGGGATGGGGAGAGAAAGGGGGAAGTAGGGGGGAAGAGAGGGAAAGTGGGATGGAAAGGGGGAAAAGGGGAAAAAGGGGGAAGAAAGGGAAAGAAGCGGAAAAGGTAGTGGATGGAGGGGGGAAAGTGGGGGAAAATGGAGGAAAAGGGGAAGAAAGGGGAAGGAGGAGGGAAAGTGAAAGCGTGGCAAAAGAAGGGGAAAAGGTAGTGGATGGAGGGGGAGGAGGGAAAGTGGAGGAAGGAGGGGGAACGAAGGGAAAGGAGAGGGAAAAAGAGGGAAAGAGGCAATAAAGGGGGAAAGAGGGGAAGGAAGGAGAAAGATGAGGGAAGAGAGGAAAAGCAAGGGGAAAGGGGGAAGGAGACCGGCAATGAAACAATCAAGTTACAGTTTAACTCAACATCAAAGCATAATCTTTCAGATAAATCTCAATTAATTATTCATTTATGTAATGAAGCTTCACAGCTCCTTTGTACAAGTACCTGCCCACTAAAGAGCTTTAATTAGAAAATGACACAGTGCAACCAGTCTAACCACAGCTCTTCATATTGGACTTGTTTTTTAACCAATATAACCTGTGGATTATCCAGCTCCACACCACGTGGGCAACCCAGTAGTAAGATACCGGACAGATGTTAAAATATCCAAGTATCATCAGGGCCCAGGAGCATGGCACCGCCAGGGGGATAAAATGTAACACTAATAACAAAAAAAATTAACCACGTTTAACCTTCACACCAAATCACTGATGACCAGCGATAAAATGCCATAAATAAAAAGTCCTTATGAATGCGTAAACGCATCTATTTAAAAGTACATTTTAGCTGCATAGGTGACGTGACGCACTGGGCATCGTTTGCTCATGCTACGGCCGCTGCCACCTCGCCTCCTCCCCACCAGCCCCACACCTCTCAGTTTATTCTAATTAGCCCGGCGTTGCCACCCTGCGTGAAAAAATAAACATGCCGGGGACATTTCCGCAGATCCAAAGGTTAATTCCTCAACCAGAATTTTAATTGCACCCGGAGCTGCAGCCAGAGGCCGGCTGCTTTATCTATAAACCTCATCTGTGCTTGAAATTGATTTAATGGGATTTGTTTACACTCAGGATCGCCCTCCCAGTATGTAATTATTACATTTTAAATGAAACAAATGTTATTCTCATATTCATACCAGAGGGAATTCTAGCATAGGCTAGGCTGAACTGAGAAAGCACAGGGCCAGTTGGACCACGTTGTGTCCTGTGAAGGGGATCCATGTCCAATTAGCCCCCCCCCCCCCGCACCCCACTGTAGATGGAAGCTGGAGAAACTGCTGCATCACTCGATGAGGAGTGCATGCACACACATCAGAGCCACCGGTGTGGACATCATTAGCCGCCAAGAAGCCAAGAAGGAAAAATGGGTCACTGACAAATTTGATCAGAGATGGGAATGTCTCTCCTCATATTAGTTCAGGTGTTTCACTCCCTGTATAGAGTGCATTTTCTTCATATGAAAAAAAATTACCATCAAGGTAGTGGAACAGGGGCAGCATGGTGGTGCAGTGGTTAGCACTGCTGCCTCACAGCAAGACAGTCCTGGGTTCGATCCCAGGTCCTTTCTGTGTGGAGTTTGTACACTCTTTGCATGGGTTTTTGCTAGAGGCTCTGGTTTCCTCCCACAGTCCAAAAGCATGCAGGGTAAGCTGATTGGCGTGTCTACATTGGCCCTGTGAGTGTGTGCAGTGTGTTGGTTCCCACCTGTGCCCGTTGCTCCCAGGATAGGCTCCGGGCCCCCCACGACCCCAGTGGGGATTAAGCGGTTACGATAATGGATGGATGGCAGTGGAATGAGTGCCAATGGGGCCCAACAAACCCACAGCAGGATTGTCAAAAGGTGTTTCACTTTGTGAATAATATGTTAGTAACAGTCAGTATGCAAGATCACAGTGTTCTCATCAGACCCAGGTTCTCTAGCCTGCTATTCAAGCCCACCTGCCTTTCGGTCTGATCTTTCACACTTGTGTGAAAGCAGCAATCTATCACTGTTTATTGTTGTTATTATATCTGACCATAAAACCGCTCTTTCCAATTAGTTTAGCTTGAGCATCAAGGGTAATCCCGTGAAGGCCCCTACTGACCCCGAGGTGAAGGTGACAACTCAGACAAGCTACACAATGACATTTTCACTGCCTGTCCACATGAAACTCTTTCAACGAGCATGGACCAAGAGCAGGACTTCAACACCTTCGAATAAAAAAAAAAAATTAAATCGGACCACAGATCTTCATTTGGTTCAAACATTTTCCACCGTGCAAAGCACAGAAATCCATCACCATATTCATAAAAAGCAGTGTAGTAACTGAATAAAAATGCCAGGATGGTTAATATATCAAGTGATTTTTTTTAAAGATAACACTCATATGATCACTGACCATGTGAAAGATACTGGAAATTATCCATGTAAAGTGTGAAAAGTGAATATTAGATACGTCCATATGTTGCACAACATTGCTGGAATCTATCAGGAATAGTCAGTGACCCCAATGCTGGAAGCTTCTACTCCATCATAATGCCAGAATCAGTGCAGAAACACATACGAACAGGACCTGAGGAACCAAAAAGAAAAAAAAAAAAAACAATGAATGAACAAAGCAATGAATGAATAATTAAGAAGCTCACCTCAATGTCCATACTACAAATGTGGAATTTCTGGAGACGGAGGCCAGAGCAGCCTGGATGCAAGAAGGAGATCGGCTCCTCTCCTATGATTAATGCAGGACGGCTGGGCCATTCATGGTCAATGTTTAAGTTTCTAAGTGGGATGGTCAACACACCAAGGGCAGAATACATCATGATGACATCTGGGCACGCATTTCATCACATTACTGCGGGATTGCGTGTTCTACAGGAGTGAAGCTAAGCAGTGTTCTCATTGGTCTTGTGAAATATAGCAACAGCATCTGGATGGAGCAAGCACAAGCACAGAAAACAGACGTGATGGATGCCACATTCCTCTGAATAACCACCAGCCATCACACTCACGCTCACACTCACACTCACACTCTGTGTACTCAAAACACAAAGAGCACGTATTCTTGCGTCACTCACTGTGCCATTCCACTAGGGACACCCTCAAGGCCAACCCTCTGGGGTCACCTACTGAATTTTACTTTAAAACATGGCTCCCAGTGACTAAAATAGCCCATTTGTTTAGTAAAGACTGCTGAACACCCTCCAAAACCAGCTTATCTTTCTTCTTGAAAACATGCTATCTCTCCAAGGGACTGCGTGAATACATCAAGAGTAGGTACGTGTTTATTGATAAATACCCACAGCATATCAACACAGAGCGTATATCAATACATCTGAATCACCTTTGTTTCACCCATCAAACACCGCCAAAAGTCATTAAATTAAAGCTTTAAATAGGCTGATGAAATTATCGTCACTACTCTCATTAAAATGCTAATGGAGATTGTAATTAATAAATTAGGTGATGAACATTCATCGGAGATGAACGACAAAAATAATAATTATGCACATGAGAAACAGGGGCCTGAAGCGACCGTTTAGCATATGGATTTGTCGGTGGACGTTTCCAAAGCACAGAGATGATGTTCTTCTCTAGCTTTCAAAGACAGAGTTTGGAGACACCACAGACTGGCCCACACGCCCTCTGCTGTCCGAACTGGAAATGACATCAGGATACCGCTAATCGAAGCATGAAACATTACTATAAATGTATTGAAAATTTACTCAGATCCACTCTTCTTCAGAGCAGACTAATTTTGAGAATGGGGTTAAGACAAGTCACTTTAAAAGAAAGCTGTTTAAAGATTAAGCACAGTTAAAGTACACCCATTGAAAACTGCACATAGCAGACACGGAAGCACGGAGTTTGGGACGACATCGCTGCCATCAAACAGGCTCTTTTTTCCAATATAAAAATAATAATTTTCCAATCATAAAATAACGACTTATTTTCTTTCAAGATTCCTTGACATGCTTCCAACAAAACAGTTTGTGCTACAGTACATTTACATGCACACTAAGAAAATGGAATTATTGTGTTAGTCTGACTAAAACCAGACCTTTAAAGAGCATGCCACCGCGTTAGTTCGACTGAAATCGTACTAAATCGAATTGCTCAAAGTCGGGCTAAGACACCCAGATAATATGATTGGGAATCGATTTACTCCTGCATGTATATATTCAATCGGACTCAAACTGGCCTAGGCGCTCTGCGCATGCTCCACAGTCCCCCGTCCCCCCCGGGCTTTGACCCGGAAGTAACAGCAGAAGCCGGTACACAGAAAAAATGAACCTTGGAGCACGGCAGAGGACGTACAGCACGAACCAAATATACAGTGCTGTAAAGCTGTCCAATTTACTGCTCAACTAAAGGACGCTTTTCCATTGCACCAGGTACCGTACTTTTGGTACTTCAAGAAGGTACCAAAACTACGGTACTTCAAGGTGTTGGCTTTCCACTAGCATAAAAACTGGTACCGGCAACGAATGACATCAACGCGAAGCAGGGCATTTTGTGAATTTGAAAAATGGCTGTAGTAGGACTGGACGACGTGTGATATTACTACCAACATGTCATGTTATGCACATCCGATTTTGACATCGCTAGTCAACCACATTAAGGTCAGGCTTTTTCTTACCTTCAATTCGGCAGCACGGATATTATAGCGCAGGGAGTTGAAGTCTCGTTAAATCATTTTATTCTGTCATAGGGAAAAAAACGTAGCAAATTATTCCTTTTCACTATTATCTAGTATGTTTAAAATTCAGTTTAAAGTTTTACCTCTGCTGCTTTTGCATGAGCGCTGCATGCATTCTCCAAGATGATCATTTGTTCTTGGTGTTTAAATCACCCCTAGACAAGTTTGTGAGAATTTATGTTGAACTCCTTTTTTGTTTCATAAATACCCCAATATTTATTACCACAAAATCACGTTGCAATATTTGAAATTTTTCCATGCACCAATTATTGTTATTGTTATTATTTTTTAATGTCTGTGGGTAACGGGTCAACCAGAAAAAGCCTGATACTAACAAGCTGAAAGGAGCCATAGCGCCACCTATTGTAGCAGAGTTGGACATACTTTGGGCAGTAAATCGATTCCCCTCCCGTGCATGTATATTGGGATAAGGACGGTAGTCCGATTAAATGCCGTAGTTGAGCTATAACCGTAGCTTGCCTTAGCTGTGCATGTAAATGTACTGAATGTTATGGTTCTACTGAATTTAACAGGCACGGTTAGAAAACTTTCCATATTCGGAAGAGGATGTTCAATTAGACTTTGGTTTGCATAACACCATGACGTAAACTTGCACTGCTGACTTATAATGCAGTTGTAGGGCCACTGACAATATAAGCAAATGATACCACCCATGTCTGCTGTTCATTCGAAGAGCACAAAAAAAGATTTTAAAGAACTTAAAATCCCAGAATTCCTAGCACCTTCCATACCGCTTACAGTTGACTGGCATTGGAGAATATTTCGTTCACGGCACATTCGTTTTTCAAAAGTCTTGCCTGCCTTCTCAGTCACAAGGCACCGATACTGACACTCTCTGCCGTGTAAGATGTTTGAACCAGACTTTGACGGTGTCCTCATTTGTGTTTGAGTACCAGACAGAGACTGTCACTGGACCTACAGATGACAACATCCGCTTAAAAAGTCACTGTGAAAGTAAATGTGGTTAATATCAAAGACGTCTCACTCACCTGGGGTCAACAACAAAATAGATAAATAATGGGCATAAAGATATGAATAATAAATGCTATCTTCGATGCACATAGTAGACTTTTGCTGTAGAACCTATGAACAGAGACCTTTCCTAATACTGTATTATGGTGATTATTTACACTGATTAGCTGTGTAACATGTGATGATCGCCTATGTTAATATTAGCTTTGCATACCAGTCATGAGAAAGTAAGCCCACCCTCCATTTGGTGATGTGAAGAGCTTCTCGAAAGGAAACAGGACCATGACAAAGATGAAGGACAAAACAATTTGCAGTCAATCACGATCTGACCTTTAAACATCTGAACGTTTATGAGAGACATGAATTTGACAACAAAAACGGCCCAATACAAATAAGACACATGAAAAGTACCTTGTATCCCTGACTGGGATAAGTGCTTAGAAGATGGATGGAGACTGAAAACACATAGTACAAATATAGCTGCTAGGCCTTCTTCAGAATTAACACATGAAACACAGGGACCCACGACTTAAGACTGACTATGCTTCCAATCAGGATCCCACTATCAAATTATAAAATATTAAGCCACGATGGTCAGTCATTAAGGCCTGACGACAGCCACTCAGCTCATGCTATGATAACATGGCTCCCTCGCCAGACTGGCAGCTGTCTGGCAGCTTTGCTAGTGCCCTTCATTTCTGGGTGTCAGTGGATGTACACGAACAAAAGTGTCCACTGTGCTTATTTCTGTGTGTGTTCAGTACCGCACCATCACATAGAAAACAGCAAGCTTGGGATAAACTTTAAATTCTGCTGGCAGGACATGCCTGTATTCAGTACTTTATAACGTTCAACTTATGAGTCGGATGCCAAAAAACTTCTTCATAAGTGAAGGAGTATGTGAATGCATTTTATAAACATAGCAAAAGCATACATCCATATCTATTACCAGCCACTGCTAATTTCACAAGGAGCTCGCATCGATTGTAAATTCAACACAGTGACCTTGGGAGCTACAATAAGCACATGAGGACACAAAAAAGCTTGCAACATTTTCATTTTTCCTTCAGCAGGATTTGATAGTGTACTCATATGGTCTCACTGCTCATATAACACCAGAAAAGTAATGTGCTTCATAGCATTAGCCATTAGCCTAGCAGTCTGAGAAGTGCAGGCTGTAATCTTATACTGTAATCACCCATACAGATCATACAGAGCCAATGAAATCATTGTTTTTTTCCTCTATTCTATCCCCTTTTTAAGTGGCTGGTTCCCTCCAGGTTGACCTCACCATATCTTGCCATCAGCTTAAGTAGCAGGATTCATTCCCAAAATGCCATGGGTTCAGATCCCAAAGAGAATGTCTGCTGGACCTTTGAGAAATGAGAAAACACAACTTGGCTTTCTTTAGTAAACATAAAGTATACCGGCAGCCCGTGTCCACTTCACATCTCTGCCTAAAATATCACAAATAAACAACAACAATAACAATATCATTAATAAATAATAATAATAATCGCGTTGTTGTTTATTGACAGCGTTACAATCATCATTGCCAGCCGCAGGACCGTCTCCACAAGCGCTTCCAATCACAGCCCTAAAAGGGGTCGGACAGCTTTGACATCCTATTATGGCCCGGCGGTGCAGCTGGGGCTGCCATTGGCAGAGTGACAGGTCTAAAGGCTTGGTGAGGAGGATCCCGACAGCTCTGGGGCCGTCTCAACAGGCTGTCACGGCAAGCTCCCGGTTCCCCGCTCGCGGCTGACACGGACCGGGGCTCTCAATTAAAGCAATCTCCGGGGCCAGGGACGAAGCGATGGGGGGTGGGATGGGACTCCGAAACCTGCAGAGGCCGGATTAATTAAGACGCTGTTGGCCCCCCCACCAGTCCCGGATGCAAGTACAACAGTGTTCAAGATGCTAAACAGTTAACAGGCTTGTACCGTATCCCCCACCTTGCGATCGTGCCCCTGACCTCTCACATCCATTACACTCCTGTCTGCGGTCACAGCCCCCCGTCCCGCCCCATTTTCACTTTGGGCCGAACAAGAGAGAGCACGGCCCATTAGACGCTGGCGACGCACAGTCTGTCCTGATGCATTACGCACCAGGCCGGTGTGCGCAGCGCAGCACAGCGCAGGAAAACCTCATTAATACTGAAGGAAGCCGCCCCTCAGTGGCTGTTAATGAAGCCCGTCTCTCCCGGATGATATCATGCTGAGAGCGCCCCCCACTGACTCTATTAATCCCATCTTAATATTAGAACGTTGCGTGGGCTGAAGACGTACGACGCTGATTCCGGAGTCCACAGAAATTCGTGCGCCCTGTACCGGTGTTTGAATTATTGAACTACTGGAGTGGGGACCTGACATAAGACAAAAAGGGAAAGAAAAAATATGTTA
This sequence comes from Mormyrops boulengeri, assembly GCA_026781065.1. Taxonomy (NCBI): domain Eukaryota; kingdom Metazoa; phylum Chordata; class Actinopteri; order Osteoglossiformes; family Mormyridae; genus Mormyrops; species Mormyrops boulengeri. The sequence continues at coordinate 10,613,533 of JAODLD010000056.1, read as the reverse complement.
CTGACTACAGTGAGACAAACAGGACCACAAGCAGGGGGGACATGGTTGACGGAGACCGGCGGCCCATGGCTCATTTAATAGGGACTTTCGAGCAATGGCAACCTTCTTAGAATTACCAGATGTTCTTTAAATGAAACATCAACCAAATTAAAGGGGTCTGATTCTTATTAAAAACAATTCAATAGACCTCAGGCTGCCACTACCTTAAAGAGCATTATGGGTAATTCTTACATGGCTTATGACTACAGAATAGACTGCTACTCCAGCGCCGATGGTTGCTTGCAGCTGATGTATTTGTCTGGTAAATGCGACGGGCGTATAAATGCGACATCCGCTGGAACGCAGATAAATCACCATGGAAATGAACTCTGTTCATTTGGAGCACTTTAGAGACATTGCAGAGGGCCGCTGTTAGCTGCAACTAACCCATGGAGGGGTACAGCCGGTCGTTATAGCAACACGCTGTCAGGACTATTTCATATTACTGTCACCGTATGTCTTGAAATGGGAGCGGTTTTAATGGGAGATGGATTTCCAGTCAGCACAGCACCTGCACACCATGACCACATTAAGTGGTCAGATTCAGTCATTTTTTTGTAATAAAAGTAAGCACCCAGGGATATCAGAAAGGAAACGAGTTCGGGCAGCTTTGTGGTCAATGAGAAGCAATGGGGATTCAGCCTTTCTGTATCCCTGGGGTGCAGAGCAGCTGGTACATCTTAGAGTGAAGGTGGCGCCTGCGTCACTCTTGTCAAAATGTATAGACTCTGCTCGTCTCCCTGGACAAAAGTCTTTGAGGAGCATCAGAATTTCTATTTCCTGTAGATCTGCAGAGGAGCAGCACCCGGCACATCCAGACACTGTGTCCGCACACATCCAAAGCCGGTCGCTGAGCTGCGCATGCAGCGGTGAGGAAATAAACGAGGCTCACCAATGTTTCCCAAAGTGAGCACCCCCCTGCGTGGAACACCCGCATAGTGGCAAGTACGTTTCAAATGTCCTTTTCGTGATCACCCCACCGATGCCCCCTTGTGGATGGTCAGAACAGTAACTTGAAACACTTCTGCGGCCTTATGCTATGACCCCCAGCTAATGACAGCACCCCTTCGGTGATCAAGCCAAGACAGTGCGGAAAGCACAACCACTACGCAAAGGGGGAAACAGATCCACCAGGCCAAAATATATACCGGACGCCAAATATAGACATGGCCCGAAAGCTGCCGCAATTAGGACGGGGCGGCTACTCGTCTTCTGTCTTCTGCCGGTCCTATGGGACGCCGAAAAAGTAGGTCCTGCAGAAGCACATGGTTGACTATAAATAATACTAAACAGGTAGTGGAGGGGGCTCATGAACGCCGGCTATCTGGCACACGCTGTCAGGCTCTGCCGGCAAGAGGAAGGGGGCCCACCGGTACATTTGACTCCTTTACCCTCCACTTGTTAACTTGCATGAAAAGGCTAAACTAGATTTAAGTAATATCCTCGTAGGTACAGATGACAGCGAGCAGCCTGGCTGACGCAGATCGCAGCATGCAGGGTCATGCAGTATAGTATCTCGGGGAAAACAAGGTGCTTCAGTAAGGCCGGGCGGGGCGGGGGGGGGGGGGGGGGGGCGGGGGGGGGGGGGGGGGGGGGGGGGGGGGGGGGGGGGGGGGGGGGGGG
>JAODLD010000056.1:10580104-10611122 GCA_026781065.1 Mormyrops boulengeri | reverse complement strand
CCCCCCCCGGGTGCCACCCCCCCCCCCCCCCCCTTAGTTTATACCCCTCTTCCTTTTTCCCGGGGGGGGGGGGGGGGGGGGCACAAAGCTATCCACTGCCAGCCCCACTGTCTTACTTAAGCATTTGCTTGGAGTTCATTAGTCAACAAAATTTTTGTACAAACGAAAAAAAACAAGAAAAAAACTGCATTTGGCAATTACTCAAAATCATAAGAGGAGCTGGGCAGAGTCTGTCACTCTGGCAGGTCCCAGTGGGGGGGAGATGTATGCTGCTGTAAGGCTCCTTTCATAGCCACACTCATGCTCCTGAATTTATTACAGATTACCCCAATACAGGCCATTAAATCAGTCCTCACAACCAACTCCTAACAGACAAAATGAGTCTGACCACTGAGGAGGGGGGAGTCCCCGTGGGACCTCTGGTCTGGAACCATCATCTCGGTGGAAATGCGAGAGTCCCGGGTTCAGGATCTGAGGCGCCCTTGTCAGGGTGGGGGGCTAATCTCTGTGACCAGCAGCTCCCCGTGGAGACGTGCTTCTGTGTGACAGCCTGTCCGGAGCCCACAGGGCGGGCAAAGCCGACAGCGTGATCCACGGTCAGACGTAGCTGCTGATGCATGTGTGATCAGCGTCCTCAGGGCTCCCACCAAGCTACCTATAAATATGTAACACAGCAGCACCATGTCTCCCTCCCTACACAAGTCGCATAAATACACAAAACATTTTCCTAAAGCCTTTAAAAATATGTTTAAGGCTGTTAAAGATCTTTAGAATATTAAAAATGGGTGTCAGGTATTGTGAGGTGGCCACTGAGATGCAAGGTAGAATTAGGAGGTGAAGAAAGGGACATACCCTGGCTAAGACCACCCTGATACACAGAGAGGTGTAGAGTGCACAGCATGAGTTGAAAACCAGCAAGCAGGAGAAAATGGCTAACAACAATGGCCACTGGGAAAAGCTGCTCAGGTGGTTCCCATAGAAACAACCAAAAAACAGAAAAAACTTGTGGCACCAGGTACTCATGGACAATCACAACAGGGGTGGGTTTGGGGGCAGGTTTCAAAATCAACTGGCAGGGAGGGAGGAACACAGTGGCAGAGGGACAGATTTCCAGACGTCACCAGTATAACGCTTCAATAGAAATAATGAAAAAGTGTGTGCGGGGGGCAAATCTTTCCATCTGAATACTGCAAAGGCTCCCAATGACAGCTTTGCGTGTGTAAGGGCCATTGGTTTTTGTGCCTAAACCAGGAGTGGCCGATCTTATCCGCAAAGGGCCGCTGTATATGTTTTCGCTGCAACTCCCTAATTAGATCACTAATTAGAGGACTGATTGGCTGAAGAGTCCTCACACCTGGGTTTGAACAGCTGACCTACAGGTTATCCCAAAAACCTGCATACACACCGGCCGTTTGGGGATAAGATTGGCCACCCCTGGTCTAAACTCATGTCTTGGGCCAGGGGTTAGAATGGCGGAGCCAGAAATGGCCTTGAAGACTGCTGCCAACCACTGTGCATTCTAGGAGACTTGCGCGGAAAGAACTACATGCTCAGAAGTCTCTCCTGCTGCACCTGCCTCTCTCTTTCATACGCAGCACTGATGAAAGTGCTATGAAAAAATCAGTTAAGCAGAAAGCATGAGATGATTGCACCTGCTCAGGAGGGACGGGGCCCTTACAGAAATGGCCCCCAGGATGCTCTCTCTGCCTCCGTGGTTCCCCGTACCTCGTCAAAACCGATGAGACCGTGTAGACACTTTCAATGAGCTCCACTGGCCAGCTCGCCGTCCTTCATTAGCTCCGGTGATGGAGAACCCGGGCCGTCACCATCCGAAAGGCTCAACTTCACATCAGGGGGGATGGACAAGACAAGGCGGGGGGGAACATGCACGGCCTATTGAGCCAGCTGAAGTGTGACATTTTTGTTTTTATACATTCGGACGCACATGAGATTGCTAGATGGAGGCGAAGGACACTACAGTGCCCACAAAGAGCCCGCGTCTGCCCCCGGAGCTCATCTCTCCAAGTGATCATCTGACCCATGCAGCACCACTCACACATGTCGTTTACACTAGCAGTGTTCTCAGTGTTCCCCAAAGTGGAAGCGGCGTACACCCCCCTTCTACTCATAATGGATGGAAAGCGACAGGGAAACAGAGGCCGAATCAAAGCGACCCTTGAGGGAGGTGGTCGGTTATGTTTCAGAGAGCAGTGCCAGGGCAGTATCGTTATTCAAAGCCTTAAGCCTACTGACTGGGTTTGTATTTCAGGTGGAATAATCCCGATATAGTTACACCCAGCCTTGAGTTGGTTTTTACATAATCTATTCAGGGGCAGTGTCCAGGAGCAATCGAATCTTTCAGGGAGGGGAAGAGGATGGCCGGGGACAGGAGGGTGACGCCACCATGATGACAGGACTGACGATGTCCTGGAGGCACCTGTCTCCGAGTCTCTGCTATCGTTATTCATAGGGCAGCCCAAGGGTCACACCAGACGTATCACATGCTCCTGTTTGCAATTATTAACACAGGTAGCAACCGCATCGAAAAGCTGTCCTGTGTCTAAATGGAATTGAGTGCAGGTGCCAGTGATGGCGTCCGGTCCTGATGTCAACGTATTCAACAACCAGAAAGTGTCGGAAACATGCCATCAAGACAAAAGGGACCTGGTCCAGTTATTATAGCCTTCACTGGAGTTTGCTCCATGACCTCATTTGTGCATAGAACTGAAGGGCTGGAGTCATCATATATGTTTTGTAGGGGTGGGGGGTACACCGGTATCATAGTTATTACCAGAGAGATTGTGCACTATGATATGGACTTGCACTCCATTAACACCACGAGAAGTCAACAGCCCAATTATACAACAGCCTATTAATAAAACATAAAGCATTTTCTTCCAAGCTTCAGTTGTAATCTGAATATTTGTTCTTACATAGTACCAACACTGTAGCAGTTGATAAGACTAAAACGGTGTCGATTCTATTATACCAAACTTGGATATATTGCTTGAAGCACATCCAACGTACTAACCCCTTTGAGATGACAGCGGCGGAGTGTGTGCATGACCAAAGCAAGGCAGAAACAGCCTCTAAAAGCTAAGAAGTCTTCCTGCAGCATTTAAGGTGCCAGGAAATTCAGATAACTATGGCTATTGCGGTGTTTATCGCTAGATATGCAACCACACTTGGTAAGAGAGAATGCATAACATGATATAACATGATTTAGTTCATTAAGATTGTCATGATGCAGTATTACTTTTTAAATATTCTTTTTACATATTTATTTGAAATTCATATTTATTTGTATAATACAAATAAGCATCTCTTAATTTTTTGTATTAGGTTATTCACCGGAATGTAAACCCAAAACCGAGGTTTGTACCAAACCGTGAATTTCATGTAGCACGTCATACACACGTACACAGGCCTTCTCCATTTACTTGCCCCCTGCACAGCCCACAGTATTCACTCCCGTTGCATTACAAGCACAGATGGATCTGGCTCCTCCAATCTGCAGCCCAGATCAATTCATGTTAGTGGCAGGACTTGTACCTACCAGAGAGAATCATTTCATCTCCCAGACACCAAGAAGTCTGCTCTAATAAGCCTCCACCAACTGCTCACATTTATTTGTTAAAAGGTTAGCCGTGGACACTGAAGCGGTCGCAGAACGGAGTGCAACAACTACGTAATTATTTGCCATCGATATTCAGCCATGGAAATCAAAGTGGCATTTTTAATAAAAGTCCAATATGAAGAAAAAAAAGAATGCAATGACATGTGAACGGCAGGCCAACACCTGCTTTTCAATATTATAACCCAAAACAGCCAGGGGTGCCCTGCTGGAAGACAAACCTTAATATTAAACATAAACGCTACCCAGAGAGCAGCTGGCTTAATTAGCAGCCCTCTTCGATCCTCTCTGCATTTATTGCTTCTGTTGTTATTGTTTTTTTTTTTGTCGTCAATGAGGCTTGCATGTTTTTTCCATTTGCAGCTAAATACAGGCACGGCCCTCAAAAGTTTGCTTTACTCCATTTCACTCTCATGAAAGACGTACATCAGCATCCGTTTTTAGCTAACCAAAAGAAATCTGAGGATTTTCACTTTTGTGGAAAAAAAGGAGGAAAGAGAAAATAGCATTTAACATTAGATATACAGTCATGCACCACATAATGACATTTCGGGTAACGATGGACCGCATATGTGGTCCCGTAAGATAATAATGAAGCTGAAAATTCCTATTATATAGCAACGTGGTAGCAATCATAATATCATAGTGCAAAGCGTTGTTAGTGGCCTGTGTATTTTAGGGCTGCCGTGATTAGTCGAAGTAGTCAGAGAAGTCCATGCCGGAAATGGGTCGACATCAATTATTTTAAATTGACACATCTTTTTTTTATTATTTTCATATAATTACCTTTATGATTCCTACAGCGCAGCAATTCATTATAACAAATGCTTTCCTTTAATATCACTAAGTAAGTATGGTAGTAGTTCAAATTATCACATAACAAAAAAGTGGTTTTATACTGTGCAAAGTTTCGATGGTATACCACAGTGGTAGTTCTATGCACAAGCACCTGAAGAGGAAAGACACAGGTGCTATTCTGGACGATGGACAGCCAGAAAAAGCAAAAAGCTTTTAAATATCTTTTGTCCTTCTAGCTACTAAATATACTCATTATTAATGCCATAAAGTTGTCTGCCTGCTACCTTAGAATTTCCATTGAATAAGTGTTTCTGAAATTGCTTAGTCTAGAATCTGAGTATATTCTATGCCGATTAATGGTACCAGTGTGTGTGTTCGTGCAAATTGGGCTTGTTGGGCCCAGTGTTGTTATCGCATGCTAAAACTGAAACAAACTAAATAAAAGAAAATAATTTGTGAACTAAAATGAAATTATAAATTATATTTACAAAAAAAGTATTGCCACATGCCTTTTACGGTGTTCAACCACAGCATCTCCTCTTTTAAAAGTTGTTATCGCTGCTCAGTTGTCTGTTTCTCCATCACCACTTCAGTGCTTATCGTTTCCATGATTTACCAAAACAATTGCACACAGCAGGCTCTGCTAACTAAACTTAATAAGCATTAGGACACGCTGAATACATGCATATTACTCATTTTTAGGCATCACAATACGCATCCCATTACTATTTTAGGCAGACACTCTGCTTATCGAACTGTGGGCAAAAATAATGTCCCTATAGCGTCAAAAAGCTGTCGTCCATTATCTAAAGCCCTGCAATGACATATAGTATCTTGTGGTTAAAATAAAATTAACTCAAATTAAATGGTCAAGTTCATTTTCTGGAGGAAAATTAATCGTCTAAATTAATCGACCAATTATTAGTTGATAGATTAATCTATAGCAAAATAGTAGTTAGTGGCAGCCCTAATGTATTTACTATACTGTACATTTTATCATTGATTAGGCTAACCATTTAGCCTAGGTGTGTAGTAGTCCGATACCATCTAGGTTTGTGTAAGTACACTCTATGATGTTCTCATAATGGTGAAATTGCCTAACGACGTATTTCTCAGAAAGTATACCTGTCATTAAATGACACATGACTATATTGATTCTTGTAAACTACATTGTAAATACATTATTTCTACTTTATATGCACTGTGTATTTATCATATTATTCCTGCTTTTACTCTTAGTGTTATTTTAAGTATTATGTGCTATTCAGTAGGTCATTTTTTCAATCTGAGAATGCTCAAAAAATGTTCCCATATGAATTCACAATTGCTTCTTCACTATACGCCATTTCAGCTTTCGAAAGGTTTCACAGGAACGCTCTTCTTTGGGATGGCAGGGAAAACCTGTATAGCATTAGAAGGCATCCTCCCTCACTAGGACTGGCATCCCTTCAGGCTACAACTCCACACCCGAAGCTAAAGCACCTAAAATGCCAATCCAGCCAAGAGTTTTGGCCCCGACTTAAGACAGGTAGCCAACATGAAGCTCACTAGTGGCCAGGCCGACCAAGGGGAGCATGCTACTTCCGCATTCCGGAACAGGAACCCAGGCTCCTTCCTCAAAAGCCATTGGAAGCCAATGTTTTTCAGCTTCCTCATAAAGCAAATTTAGGGTTTCTCCCATTTGTTGAGACCCCCTGGAAATTGGAGTCTTTGAGAGAAACTTCACGGAAACCTCGACTGACAGATTCATTCTCCCGAATCTAACGTCAAGTGTTACTCTGAGTGGCAAGGCCCAAAAAAATCTACCTCTTCCCTGTAATGCATTTTTAGTAATTTAATGCATATATTTATCAAAACTCAGCCACTCAAGGAGCAAAATCACATGACATAAGTATGGGATTTTTATGAATTCGTTCACTTACTTATTTTTAAAAATTAATTTAATAAAATTACCTTTATGAATTCTAAAATGCTTCAGTACATCATAACGAATGTTTTCCTTTAATATCCCTACGTAATTATGGGAGTAGTTCAAATTTTTTTCATAAAACAAAAATGTGGTTTTACACTGTGCAAGGTGCCATGGCATACCACGTCGGTACGAGCGCAAGAGAAAACACACGGGCGCTGTTACATACCGCCAGAATAGGCAAAACTACCGCGTTACCTATTCATGTTTATTAAATTACCATTGCTACGGAGAGCTTTTTAATATCTTTTGTCCTTGCAGCTACTAAATACACTCTTTATTAAAGCCATGAAGTTGTCTGCCTGCTACATGAGAATGTCCAGTGAATAACTGTTTGTAAAAATGTTCAGGCTAAAATCTGGGCTTATTCTGCGTTGATTGACGGTGCCAGTGCGCGCGTTCGCGCGCGTTGGAGTTGCTGGGGCCAGCAAGCATTGAAACCAGAACGGACACTAAATAAAGGAAAATAATTCGTGATCTGAAATAAAAAAGGAAAACTATATTACAAAAAAAAAAACGTGTCGGACTTTAATCTACAAAAAGTACCGCCACACCACCATCTTTTTATCCTGTTTAACCACAGTATCTCCTCTTTTAAAAGATGTTGTCGCTGCTGATCTGTCCCTTCCTTCATCGCGACTTCAATGCTTATCGCATGTGTCACCTGTGGCGTGCTCCGCTAACCGAATTAACCATGAGGATACACCAAATTTATACAGATTACTAACTTTTGGGCATCACAATACGCATCTCGTTAATATTTTAGCCATACTACTAACCTGTTTATTGAATTGAGGGCGAAAATAATGTTCATATTTTTCCGAATAGCTGGCGTACATTATCTAATGCGCTGATGGGGCATACAAGTTTAAAACTAACAAATTAAACGGTCAAGCTGACTTTCTGGATGAAAATTAATCGTTTGGATTAATAGACTAATAGACCAGTCTATAAAACAGTCGACAGATTAATCTAAAGAAAAATAATCATTAGTTGCAGTCCTACATTTGATGAACCTTTCCAGCTAATAAAGAAGGAGCGCTAAACCCGCAGCGCAACTAAGAATCTGAAAACGAGCAAAATAATGTGTCCGTGCAGAGAGACGACCCTGCGACGCCGCGTGCAGGCTGACAAGTACGCAGTCCAACGACCTCTGCCAATTAGCATTTCATTTGATTAACAGGGGGGCAGCTCCACAAATACCTACAGATCGTCTGAGGCATGCAGGAATGCTACTTGAAGAAAAGTTCAGGATGTGGATGAGGCTTGATACCCAGATATCAGACATTTTATGTCCCTGCAAGGACCCAGTAGTAACCGACCTGACCTGTGCCGCTTCAATGAAGAACAAAAATTCAGCATTACATCCTCAAAGAGGTCCAAGTAAAAAATACTGACGTTTTCACAGTGAATGTTTATAATCATCATCATCACCATCATCATGCAAAGCACAAAAACACTTATGATTTTAACTAATATGGTAGAATCCTAGGTTCCCTCACAACCTGAACCAGACACTTCAACCAGCGAGCTACTCTATGCTCCCCCTATATCCCTAAATCTTCCAAAATCACTCTGAATATAATCAAATCAGAATTACAAAAAATACATTAATGAGCAACACGCAAAACTGCAAGAATAAACCAGATATTCTCCAAAAAAATCCTATTTGTAAAGACACATTCTGAAAATTCAGGTACCACCTCAGAAAATACATATCTAGACACCAAGAGGGCGATGGTTTTCATTCCTTCCTCTCCAGGAAAACAAAAAATCTTAAGGGTGGGATAAATTTATAATAAACATCTGAAGAGCATAATCAAATTGGCTCCAATGTGTTCAGAGCCGGCCTGTCCAATTATCCGAGATAAAACTCAAGCCCGTATTCACGCCGTAATGCCGAGTGCATCCTCAGCAGTGGCCCCAAGCGGAAATGACTGACAAAATCCATGTCTAAGCCACGGACTTACGGAGAAGCATCAGTAGATTTTGTTTCAAAGCGCTCATCTATAAGAGAGCCTAAAGAAGCCTTTGTTTACCACACAACAACAACATGACATATTCACACGGGATGGCAGATGACAGGCGGACGGATATTGACAAGAAAGAGGGGCAAGACTCAACCTGCTGCGCAATCAACAGATTAGACCAATGGCAATAGCAAGCAGGACCTCTTCGTCAGAGATTCATTATCAGAAATGTGTTTGGATCGAGCATTTCCGCTGCCAACACTGCTGGGTTCAATGACGGGAAGCCATGGCTTTTGAGGGGCTGGTTGCATATATTTCATGCAAACTTTCACCTCAAGAGCAAATAAACAATTCACTTAAATAATGGTGGCCTCGTAGATCCTTCTTGTTATGGTGACAGATCCAGTATCTGCGTCATTCCGGAAAGCGTTAGAGCAAAAAAAATGGACGCGTGCAAAGCCTTACAAATGCAACAAAAGTTTCTTTATCTGTAAACGTAAATAAAGTCCAGTTACGATATGTCCTTAAACCAAAAAAAATATATTCACAGGCTGTATTTACACGGTCAAGAAACTGTTTTGCCCCACATGTAAATTCCTTCTTTCCGTCCGTACTACTTACTTCTTTTTACCAGCTATGGCTCTAACACTTTTTTTGGGTCTCCCTGCATAACTCTGTAGTACTAAGTTTAACAGAGGTCATTCAGTGATTTGATCTGTTAAATCTTAAAATCACAAAAAACTTCAGCAGCACATCTAACCTGATGGGGGTGCTGAAGAGGACATTTTAAGAGGCACGTGCATGGTCTGTCCAGATCGATATAGTGGGCTGGGTGGCGTTGGCTCACAGAGGCGGCGTCTGCCCGCTCGCCTTTCATCTTCCGCGGAAGCAGCAGTAACGCTGATACCATCGCCGCAGCCACGCATCGATCAGGTCGCCGTGACTACAGTTACACATGGCAACGCGAAACAAAAAAAATATATAAAATTTGCACACACATCAGTGCGCCCATAAATGCAGGAAATCGAAAGTCTGGTTTTTCTGACAGCGGTTTCGATTCATTGGTCACAATGCTTGGCTTTGACCGGTGCCCAGATAGATGCGACCATCAAATCTGATCCGTAGTGCCTCACATTTCGAATTCTGGAAGTTAAATGACACAAATTAAGGCTTGCCTAGCCAAAAATGGCAGAGAAAGGAGGGAAAATGCAAGATGCAATGGTTCTGCTAATTAGGGACGTTCCACGGGGACACTGCTCTGGGTCTCTCTCCCAACACCAGTTATGGACCAAGATGGCAGCATGAAGCAAGTTTCACCCATGAAATCTGAAAGGGCCGCACACATGCAACGCTAATCAGCTTATCTAGCATCCAGACAGGTGCCTGGACGCTTTCTCTTCATAATGAGTTTTTTTTCTGACGAGTCCTTTATAAGCATTTTAACTTTCTTATTAGCTGTTCTGCTGAGGGATTTTTACCAAGGCCAGGCTGCTAATATAGACTATGAGCAATTTCTCAACCTGTCCACTTCTGGTCACGAGTCCAGAACCATAACAGCTTTACCATCAGCTGACAAGCTACCATACTGTTGTGTTTGTACTGGACTCAAAACACCACGAAATGATAGAAGGGAATCGCTGCACAGCACCCTACAAACTGCGAAACACACAATACACATGGAAATGGGGCCGAAACACAATCTAATTTAATGTTACATAACCATAACTTAATTTATAGCAACATCACTATGTATAGTTTACTAGTTGACAAGCCAAAGCTTAATTCGTTTTCCAAGAAGAGCGCCCCCTGCAACCTGAGCTCATGCACAGCGCCCTCACATTTCACACTGTCCAAGTGATTCCCGCGGCATCGCTCTTCAGTTTTCAGCCTCCTTTGTGACAGACCAGCAACCTGCCTCATTTCATAAACCCCCTTCTCCACCCCCGGCAACCGACCACTGGTCAGGAACTCATTTGTCTGGCCCGACCTGACAAAAAGGCGGAATTGCTCGGTGTCTCTGGTTGTCAGAGTGTTCTTTTTTCTTATTGCCCCCCCCCAACGATTCTGCCACATTGCTATAGAACCCACAATTTCCTCCACCCCAGTACTGGGGGGTACAGTACCTGCGAAGCCAGGGTGGATGGAGAATGAGCCAAACAGCAAACATTCTACCTTATTTATTCATCAACAGGCCTTGTACCTATAGTGCAATGCATAAGCACAATTCAAGAAAAAACCAGAACAGGTAGGAATTCCAAAAGAATGAACCCATAAACATTACCGAACAACGTGTGCAGAACAAGAACCGACCACCACTTCAAATATGAGCTCCCAATACCTGATGTATTTTTTAATTTTAATTTGTATGCAGTCGGTTACTGTCAATTGGGTTTTAGGTACCATTCCTTCTAGATTTGAAGATTATATCTCAAGAAGTACCATTTTCTGGTTTTGTCTAAAAGGCTCCTGAAAGATACCACCGTGATGAAATTGTAAGCAGGTTTAAAAGCCGTAATTCATATGCATTTAGGCTACAATGTTTAATAAGATGGGCCGTTTTAATGATATCCCAGAGAAGTCACAGGGCGTTTCAGGTTTGAGGTGCTGGCGGTAAGCACCAGTAGGATGCCACTAATTGCTTCTCACTTGGAGAAACGTGGAGATTCAAAGGCAAGCCTTCCCGTTCGACAAAAACGGCCAAGTAAAGCTGCGTGTCATCAGCCGGAAGCGGAGTTTCATGGGAAATAATGAAACAGCGGCTTCCCAGGGGCCACAGCAGAATATCAACGCGTCTGCCCCCCCATGCCCACACATCCTTATTCTGAGCACCGTTTTCATTTTGCCTGGACATGGCCTGATCCACCACTACGTCTCTCCAATCCAGCCCCACAGCATCAACTTATTATGTGACACCCATTTAACACCCGCAAAACAAACCAATTGCTACTATTAAAGTGGTTTCAATGCCAAAGCTCATCCTTCAGTATTTTCTGTTTCTTATAATAATTCCAGAAGGTCTGAGTTTAGCCACAAACACCCCCATTGAGCTTTGACACGTACTTCTCCGAATGCATCCCCTTTCCCGGGTTCAGTCTGTATTTTCAATGTGACAGACCACCCCAATTGCCATGTGCAGTTTACACTCTCATTAAAAAAGTTTTTTCCCAATCTAAACAGATATTCAAGCCAAGCACGTCATGTCCAGCTGTCTCATTTTACAGAAATAAAAAGAGGTTACATGACAGCTATCAATGCGTCGGTAAAGCACAGACCGGGGAAGCAGGCGAAGGAGATCAGGATCTGGGTAAAATAAAGGGGTGTGATAGGTAAACAGCGGGACATGTGGCACAAACAGCAAATAACACTACAATGAAACTCCCGAAACAAACTCTAACGTGGACTAAATACACAGATCTAACGAATACTATTCAAAAGAGCTGGAAAATACGAGGAATCCACACAAGGTTAACGAGTGAGGCGTGGCACAGGAGGATCAGCACGATCGGGATGTGACAACAGCAGTCTGGTGTACAGCAGGGGACTCTTTGTTGCAAGCACCTCAGTCTCGACACACATCACGGAGCCACGTTTGTGTGACCGCAAAGCAGGACCCATGGCAAGGCTGGTCCACATGGCCACCGTGCTCCAGATTAACATCCTATAACTCTTAAGGGCTGGATTGAGCACCGGCATCAGGGATTCACTGCCACGTCCATGAGGAAAACCCCCAGAAATGAAATCTAGCGACGTTCCGTGGAATGCCCTCCATGCTGTGAGTTAAGCTGACCTTCCTTCACGTGCTGTTTGTGAAGAATGTTCATGAAAACCTGCAGAAAGCCAGAGGAAGGATATAGCTGCCCCAGGCACCTCCCCAGCTAACGGAAGGCCAGCTAATTGAATTATTTTAACAACCTGCTAACACAGTGAAAATTATTTCAATGGTTTTAATCATGCGACTTGTGAGGTTTTGGGCCCCCCCAGTTGACTGTGCAGTGGAAACGTTCTGTAATCTGTCTGTAATTTCAGAAGGACACACGGGACGGCCTGAGTATGTCATCCCTGGACCCAGAAACTTTGAGACTTCTCCTAGACCATACACTGCAGTTGGAGTTTAACACATGCACGCCTCTCTATTACATACCCATCCGTTAATTAATATCCTGCTATTCCTGACCTGAGGGCAGCATCACCATGGCAATGAAATCACTGTATCCCGGGGGGGGGGGGTGATTACTGCATCAGTTTGCATTTTTCCCCTTAAAATATACACGGTGCTTCTATCCCTAAATATTATCAAGAATACAGAAGTGACAAATTCAGGTATTCAGGTATTTATGTTTTGGAGCATGACAATAACATTCACGGGGAACATTTCCTACAGCATCCAATGGAAAAATGCATGTGAAACTATTTACATTTTACCTCTACTGCGGATTTCCTGGAACTTGGGCCGAATGCATCTGTGTCTCTGAGAAACACGTAACCCCATTTTGCATTGGTACAGCCGGGGCGACCTGCCACACACAGCACCTCCTTCACCAAGAAAACTGCCCCCTGGACGTGTGGAGCCAAGGAGGCAAATGGGAAGGGCGGGTAACCGTGACCTGGCGAAGGCGAAACCAGCTTAGCGATACGCCGGCAGTCGTGTAGACATGGCGTAACGTCTCTCGCACCGACAGCAAGTGACATCGGCCGGCGCGTGACTGAAGTCCGTTTCCCGCCTAAGCGAGCGCGTGTCTCAAGTTCCCCGCGCGCCGATCTCGATTTAAATTACCGTGTCCGCTTCAAAAGACACCGCGGCAGAAAGACGGACAGCACCCTGGCACGACGTGAGTCGCCAATCAGAGGGCGTGCAATAACTTCAAAACCGTTTACGAACAAGAAAAACTCATAAACACGGGCTTTAAAACTTATAAAATGCCATATGAAACGCCTGACTCACTAAAGATGAGCGGCGCGTACTGTAACGGGGATAAGCCTTAAACGCACAAAGGTTAATAATGGAGTTACACACCTCTGTCACCACCTCATTCCATTGTGTGGAGAGGAAGACAGAGAACAAATGGCACACATTCAGCCCGTCGTTTAAAGCAGTCAGCCAAACGAGAACAAAACACGCACCTCCAGCTAAGAGAGAGAGAGCGCGGGTACTCAGAAAGTGCGTCTGTAGTGGACCATTGAGCCGGAGACTTTCAGGTGTAATAACCGAATCCATACAAACCCATAAAAGGATCACAGTGCGCTAACACTAGACGAGCAGCTATAATGCAAATGCACATTAATTATACCGGCAGTAAAACAAACAAAAAACAAAGTTGCCGGTTACTTAATCTGCGATGTTTTCCAGCCACTCCAAGCTTTCAGCGTTGAACATACTACGGCCACGCTTCAGGGCGGACTTACGTTTTCTTTTCCCATTTTTCCTTTTAACTTGATTTCGTCTGTGCCAAGCCCCAAGACGCGGCATGACAGGACCCGCGTCGAGCCGCGACAAACTCGGCTTTTCACACGGTATAACGGGGACGCAGTATGCATTTTAAAACGGCGTTTTGTTCTCGGTGTCTCTCCCCGACAATTCAACGGAATCCACACACCGACGCTTTAGAAATAAATAACACGTGAGTTAAAATAATAAAATTACAATGAAAAATGTAATGGCAGCTGGGTAAAACAGAAGCCATGTGTATGTATCCTAATCAGCAATCCCTTTTTGAACCTTTCCATATTCTGAGGTTCATAAAAAAAAAGAGACAGGGCCTGCAGATCTGGGCCAGGTATCATAGTTCCCCCAGACGCACTTTTGAGTTTGTCTGCTTCCTTTTTAAGGGGGAAAACTATTAATTTTGGTAAGGAGGGGCATCATGACAGATTCTGGCTGACTTTGTTACAGCCCGTTTTGAGGTATCATCGAACACACTAAGAGCAAACTTCTAATAAGCAGGCACACATGCAAGATGCAAGGTCATCAAGTGAACTCAAGGTCACAGAGGGGACTATAATTACGACTAATCATTAAAAATTGAAAGAATGAGGCTTTATTACTCACTGTGAGCACGACTATTAAACAGTGCCAATCACAGTCTGCTGTCCATTTTTTATTTGGTTGATTCCCATTGAGTCAAACTGAACTGCATGGTAATCGCTCTCAACATGGGCTTCAGGGAAGGGTTTGTCCAATCAATAGTAATAATTTAAAATAGCTGTTTTTGCTTATGCATGTCACACCCTTCAGACAATCACACAGTATGAATGTGTTCAGAGACAGAAACTTCCTTAAAACCACACCTATATCCTTCAAGACAAACATAAACCGACTGACAGAGCACAGCACATATTACTACATATCGCCACCCTGTTGGACAGGAAAACACTGCTCCCCTCTTGCATCAAGCCAGTTTCAGAGCTGGGGCTGGATATGAGGCTGGCAAATCAATTCTGTCAGGATGAAGACACCCAGTGAACGGCTTGCCGATACCGGTCAACACAACAAATCGATCTAATTGCACCCCGGCGTCATCGCTAGATTGGGTTCTCTCCATGTTTCGGAGTTTTATTTTCTACCTCTGTGGTGGAAATGACACTTCCTCTCTGACGGGGATCACGGCGAGATCCCCCCCCCACCTCATTTTTATTCATTAAACACGAGCGGCTGTCTGCACCCAGGATAAGTGTCCCAGGGTCACTGTGCCGAAGGGCGTTTTTTTTTTTTTTTCACTTTCACGGGGAGACGGCTCTGTGATCAAGCTATTCCATGGAAACACGGTTATGAAATATGAGCGGAAACGTGTAAGAACATATAGGGCTCCCCTCTGTGCCTCCCTGCTGGCACAGAGCAATCATTAACACGAATCAAACTAGGCTCACCATGAAGGGAAGTTTAAGTATTCAAAAATAATCCACTGTTAACCTACATGTTAAATGCCCTCAGTAATCTTGGGTAAACATCCATGCCACCAATATGAAAACAAACACATCAGTTCTAGTAAAGCGGAACAGAACATGGGGTTTTCTTAAATGTACAGGCAACGTCTTAGGCGGTATTTCTCTTTTATTGAAAAATATAACAGTGGTCCCGGTGGCCCACACCATGCTTCAGGAACCTTGTGACAGCACAGAACTTTGTGTCTTTCACTCCTGGGCTTTGAAGAGGTAGATGCAGGGGTTGGCTCCTCTGAGGCTCAGATGGGCTTCAGTTCAGGCTCCGGAGCTTGCTGGGACCACGGCAGGCTGGGTGTTTCTCTGAGGAAGAGGGTCACGGAGCAGCGGGGGGGGGCACGTGGGCTGGAACAGGCCCCACTCCTCAGGAAAGGCGACCATTTAAAAAGAAATTGAACTAACATTACCCCCACCCCCGCGCGCTTCAGATTTCCTCCCGGGCCAAAGTCGTCAAAGGTTATTGTTTGACGGGCTTAATTAAATGAGGGAAGAGACCTGATATTTGCATAACGGGGTGGAATGCAGCCTGACAAACTTTTAATTATTCATAGGTGAGACAGGACCCCAGAAAAGGCGTCGGGAGAGCACGTGTGGAGAGGCAAGCAGCACGTCCGCACCAGAGTTGCCGCCGTTTGCTTTGAGGGTCGTCAGGCCCCTCCCTAATTAGCATACAGGGACACTAGCCTCATGTCCGCAAATCAGTTTCCCAAAACGTGACACCCCTCTAATTTTCACCACTGGCAACAGAGGCACAGTGCGACTGGCTGCGAAAGCGGTGGCAGAGAGGCAGGCCAGCAACACACTGAAATGCCACAGCCTTAGGAAAGACATGGTGAGCAAGAGTGACCCCATATTCCTGCTAAAACATGGGCACATTCAGATTTTGCACCGCAATTACAAGGCTGCTCTAACAGCCCTTCCAAAGGCTCAACTACTGGGCCGCTCACTGACAGAGTCAAGCGATTTCTTAAGGGAATAAATATTCCTAAATAGCTAACGGTCACCAGACGCTGTAATGGCGATGATGATAAGTAGGATGGTAGGGGAATGGGCGGCTGGCGGGTCTTATTACCGCTAAAAGCCATGGGATTCGGATTACATCACCCTGCTCGCAGCCGTGGCCGGCGCAGCCTGATGGTCAATGCTAGGCGGAGCGGGGAAGTCATTACGCGCATCTCAAAGCTGCCGGCCTGACAGGGGGAGGCAGAGGTGCGGAGCGACTTACAGGAGAAGAGGGGAGGAGGAGGATTCACTGTGCGCTCACAAGGACCGCGTTAACAAACCTCAGCCCTCGGTAATGCAAGCTGGGACAGCGGACCGCAGATGACATTTCTGTGAGTGTGTGTTTCACCTTAAAGGCCAATTTCAAGCTTTCTAAGCTTCCAAAAAAAATTTCAAACAAATATGAATGGTTTTTTTATATATATAATTCAGTTCTGAAACACGGAAGGGTGGGGACTGGCAAAGTATTTTTTAAGATCATTTATTTCCGTTGCTTAATATTACAGAGACAAAATGGGGGGGAATTTAAAAATCAATTGCCATGGACCAACTGGAGTCATTATGTGGCATTTAGGAAAGATTGTTTTTAACCCTAGCAGCACCGTGCAAGTGGGAATTCACCGCTAATGCTGATCAATAAAACAACCCTGCAATTTGTTAAGTAATCTAAACGTCCCTGGGGAAAACGGACCCACACAGACTAGAGAAAGAACAAAACAGGGAAGATAATGAAAACACTCACGCAAAAGAAGAGTTCAAAGAGTTGTACAGGGTGTCAAATTCAGTAAGTTCAGGGTCTTTGGGATTTTTATCATTTTGTTTTGACACAGAAACACAAATGAGAAAATGTGACAATATTTGTCAAAGAAATGTGAAATAAATTGTCAGATAAATTCCAATTATAGACAGGGTGCATTGTGACAGGTGAGAGCCAAACGAGAGTTTACTCAAACTCCCCTTTTGTAATATCGATCAAGGCCCCTATACGAGAAGCAAAGCAACATGCTCATTTCACGCATGGCGAGCAGGCAAGGACTTACGCCAGGACTCTGCAGGCTACGCTGTGCCCCACCCGCCGCGAAGACCTGCCACCAAACCCGAGGCGCTGTTTCACAAGCAGGCCACGTGGCTGCCGCACCTCATAAAACATTTGTCTTGTTTAAACGTGGGCATGATATGAATTGCGATGTCACACCAGGTACAACAAGCCGGGTTCTGAGTCTCCCCTCGTGCCGCTGGTTCTACTGGTTTATTGCAATCCTTTTGACACTCGCAAAGCATCATTTTCTTATTCAGCTCCTTTCCCTACCACAAGTTTCTGGGAAAAGTCTCCCCTCAGGACCATTTCCGGAAGTATGCAGATTTCTAACTGCAATGCCTGAGGTCAGTCATACAGCACTCACTGCATTGTAAGTGACGTCTGTGACCTTTGACCTCATACATATACCCCACCCCTTCACATATTAAAGAGCGGCACTTTGGGGAGCTCCATTTGTGGAAAAAGGCCAGTTTTCTGTAAAGGAGTGACTCCTGGTTGTAGGAAGAAAAAAAAACAGGGAGGGAGGAGAAATTAATGAAACGACCCCTAAGAATATTGAGCCTTGCTTCTGAGAATTAAATGCATCTCTTAAAGACTTTTCCACCCCTCTCGTCTCTTCTCCCGCCGACCTTTCCGAGTTATTTACCCGCGGATTAGGGATGCGTTCGAGCCAATCCTTTGTGTCAACTAAAATATAGCGAACAGAGGAAAGCAAACAGGGCCCAAGAATTATTCAAACAGAAAGGTCATTGCGGGGCAGACAATGAGCCCTCAATATCACATCAGCACTAAATCAATTTGCCATTATTACTAATTCATGCTTTTTTTTAATCCAGCCTTTAAAAAAAGTGACTTTGTGTCTAAGGAGAGGTGGAGAGTGACCCCGCCAGCCGGCGTTCCCTGCATAACAAACACTGGTCAGCCCGGGGAATGCCACCACACACAACCCTGTTATGTGACTCGAGAACACAGGCGCGAGCTCACGGGCCCCTGCAAGGAGTCGCCATCAACAGAACAAACACGCCTCCCGCATGTCCAATAACCACCAGACCGACAACACGGCAGCCAGAAATATTACCTCTCGGTTTTTAAGCTATTTTTTTCCACACGTACCGAATGTTGGCTACTTTATCAAACCAGTCCCTCAGAACTAAATGATGCTATTTTTCTTCTGTTTATCTATAATTTTAGCTATAAACTCCCCCCTTCCCTATTTCACCAAGGAATTCTTTTCAGTAAAAGCTTGCAGCAAACACGTGATTGGCTCCAACTCAGTTACACAAGATGGATACATGAGCATCCAAGTTCTCCCAACTTAAACTGGCTTTGCACCACATACAGTCTCTGAGCCCTTTAACGGACCCTGGATAACTGTCACGAAAGCGTTCGTGATTAATTAAATGTTGCTACATTAAGAACTTTGTTGAGTTTGGTGCCAATTTCTACTCCTCGCCCCCAAGGCTGGGGGTGTCACAGGAACACACACACAGTCACTCTGTCAACCTGTAGCGAAACAAAAATAAACACCCTCTCATTCACCACAGAGCTAAAAGCTGGGTACTAATGACCCAGTGAGGCGACCGGCCCCAGGATCACGCCTCGAACCCACGTCCCAGAAAAACAACACTGGTCTGATGTGTTACCGTGCCCCGGAGTAACCCCACCGAAGCACGAATGCGTCTTTTACATGGAAACGGCGACAGACATTAATCACCGGGAAAGTGTGACGGCTGCTCGCTTTCACCACGTAATGCATCTTTGACGCGCCTCCAAAAACAATATGTTTTGATTTATTCCTATCTAGCTGAAAAATTACACCAAAAAAAGGGACAGAAGAGGATCATCATTAAGCGTGAGCATTTACGGGGCTCCAAGAAGAACACGCCAGGACTAATATGCACTTTAGTTTGGGAACTAACAGAGTTAGACCAGTGATGGGGTCATGTAAGCTGATACCAGAGAACAAATGGTTGCTTTCAGAGTCGTGGAAATTTAGCAAATGGAATTATATACAGATTTAAAAACAATTTATCTTCGGCAGTAATGTCACTAATTCACGTATTATCTTCCATAACATTAATAACAAACGGCCTGTTTTATAATCATCCCCCCCCCCCAAAGTGGAGGGGTAACCCTCCAGCCCCCCGATGTACAGGCCCACGCACTTCCACACCACGGTCTGCATTTTTTGCAGATGTGCAATCTTCTAAAAATAAAGGGGGGAGGGGTATTTCTTCATCTTCTAATCATTAATTTTGCCATTTGTTTTATATGCGTTAAGTACTCCCAAACACCGGGGGGAGCCGACAAAAAAGCAAATACCTGCCACGAGGGCTAATAAACTGCAGCTATTTCTGTATGATATTTCCTTGTGCGCCGTTGAGGCAGAATTCGGCTTGTGCACGTGATACCCAAAAATAAAACCTTACAATCCCTTTGCTAACAAATTTAGTTAGCAACCAAAACAGGGTTTTCCATGACCCTGATTCTGTTTCACACTGTCACATTTATTTGCTTAGCCGAAGCTCACAGGCTGCATTATAGCTATAACCTATTTGGCAAAACGACACAGCCACGTATTTTCTGAAGCAATTTACGTTAAGTAGTTCTGCGAGGGATTCATTTTGGCCTCAAACTCTGTTCAATGTAGGTCATCTAGCTCTATCAATACAGAACCCCCCCAAAACAGAAACAAGCCTGCATGATAATTCTGACCCCCCAAGGGTGTGAATGCAGCATGGATGTTATACTGTATTTACAGTATGCCACAAACTGTGTCATCTGCAGGTTTTAACTTCATATTCCTCGCACGTTGCATTACACACACTTTCACAAACAAGAAAAACACAGAACAGTGTCATGACAAACTAATAGAAACATTGATCTCAGGCGACTAATTAAATGAGTCCAGCCTATAGTGGCCCACGTGTTACCATATAAAGCGGTCAACAGCCCGTTCACTAATTGCTCTCCATGACTAAACACACAATCCATTTCCCATGTTCTAACACACACTGCACTCTCCTCCTGAGCCACCCCTAGAAATAAACAAGCCGGTACACGGAAACGGAGCTGCAGATACACAACCGAGTTAGCGTGTGCAGTGAGTGAAAAGCTGGCGACCTGCGTGGAGCATATGATAACTGTTTTTAAAATGAAAAACGCCGCTGGGCCGTCTCAGGCGACATTTATATACCCGGCACATATTCCAGCACCAAAAGAGGGCCCAAGTCTCCAAAGTAAATAGCAACGGGTTTGTACCATTTTACGGTTTAGAGAAACGGATGGATTTTATTTAACGGGGGGCATGACAGAAAAACGGGGGCGTCATTAATATCGGGCATCACGCTCTACATGCATATAATAACTATTTTAGAGAAGCGCAATTTAACACTGAACGCCGCGCTTGATAGCGACTTCATTTATACTCTCGAATCTCCAAAAGCACATTTGGGTCAGTATTTCCGGAGAAGAAAACTGTAATTATTCACGCTTAATCGGGAAATGCAGGGAGCAGGGGAAGGCGTTACTCTGGAGGAAACAAGCGCTAACAAGTTATTAGCGACGGCCGATGGAGCGTCCCTGCGCTCGCCGGGCATCAGGCAGCCGCGGCGCGTTAACGTGAGACGGCGGCCGTTTGCAGACGCATCGCTACGAATCTGAGCCGCTCCCATTTACAACGAGGAAGATTCATAATAATAATTGATAACATTTTGGGGGGCGAGTGCTGCGGGGTGTCATTTGTGTCTATTTAAGCTGAAATTCCGGCGTAAATTCATCTGACAATCTGCTAATGGATATTGTTACCCAGGAATATTAAAGTTAATAAATCACTGCCTGCCTTTGACGACCGAACCATTTCCGAATGACAACCTATATTTAACACTGTCAATACAATAGCTGTCTCACTTGTACATATTCACATTTTTACATACACATTTTAACTGTCAGTATTATTTGTCCAATTGCTTCAATTGACTTGAATGGCTGTCCTTGCTTTCTGACTTTTTTGAATAGTTAGTCTATATCGATTTGCGCTATCCCGTCCGTAGACTTTAAGGTAGGTTAATTTCCCATCAAGATAGTTTCGACGCTTTCGGGGAAATTAAAGAGCGATTCAGTTAAAACTGGGAATTGGAAACAGCTCTGAAGTGAGGTGTAATTGCGTTACGGAGCTCGGTAACCCGACACACGGTCCATGCCGGCCGGGGGACACCGGGGAGGGACGGGGGTGTGGGCTGCCATTAACCCGGGCTGCACTAATTAGAGGCCAGGGGTCCCGTTACCGGACCGTACACCAATTAAAGAAAATATGTCCTGCGTAGTGATCGCAGTCGAAAAGTTAATATCTTTGGGGAATCTCTGCTTTTCACGCAGTTTAAATGTTAATTAGGCCGATACTTACACTGTTACAATAGGGAGCTTTTCTCCACTTTAAGCTGCTGCGTCGAGGGGTTTCGTCGCTCCCCAAAATCTCAGTATATAGTGTCATCAGAGACTCCGGGGCCAAAAACTTGTTCCAGCTCCTGTCTGAGGTTTTTAAATGAAAGCGTCGATATAAGCTTTCATGGAAGGAAATATCACTGACCACAGAGCAGTCGGAATTATGCAGTGGGAATGGTATCAAAGGACACGTTTGGAGACTCAAGGTTATACCATGGACAGACATGATATTTATATGGCAAAGAGAGTTATCAGAAATCAGTTCGAGGAAGGTGTCCAGAATGGAGGGGGGGGGGGAGCATTAGAAATATGGGCATTCACTGATTAATAGATATGCTTAAAGGGAAACTTAACATAATAATCAATGTCGACGACCCTATGACTGTATGGCATACTGAATAGAAAAATTCATTTTTAACCATGTCTAAAAAATGATCACAGATATTACTTTTCAATTTGAAGTCAAACCTTTTATATTCCATGATACTATCTGCACTTCCCAGAACCATTTAAATATTTTTCCCTCCAGCATCAGGATCAATATACATATACATTACAGTATTTTTTATTTAAACCTGTCTGCTGACCTCCATGGCGTTACAACACAGGCCTTTGACTGAACAATTTCCTGGCTGTCATGTAAAATTAAAATCCCCCCACAAACCCTGTCAGAGTTGGCCAACCTGGATGCACATCTTCTGGATTTACTGCCCTTCTGGGGGGGGAGTCGGGGGCAATCTTGGGCACTTACATGGAATCCCATTAAAGCAGCAAACATTGTTTTTTTTATTGTTTATAATTTTAGGTGCATACACTGGATTTGCAAACCAATGGATGTTTAAAAATGAATGAGCGTGCTGGATGGGCTGACTGAGTGAATTTCGACTCACACCTGTGGATGTGCGACTGGCAGGTAGGCTACCAGGGAAAGAAGCATCTTTACGGAAGGAACAGGCATCTCCCTGCTCATCAGCCTCGACCGGCATCTTATCTCCACAAACGCTGGCAAGAAATTGGAGGAAAAGGGAAAATTAAAAAGCCAACATCTTAATTTGAACGTGTCACAGGCGAGGGTGATGCTGAGCGCAGCTGCCGCATGTGACCCCAGATCGGGTCACAGTCACAGCGCTTGACCCAGACATGCACCGCATTACAGCGGCCGCCTGGGTCCACGCTGAACAGTCTTCCCTGAAGTACAGGCTTGCCGCTCAAAGACTGTTCTTCAGTCTGGCTGTCAGGCTGTTTCATGGTCATTAAAAGGACATAATAATACTACATAAACATTCAATTCATTTACGATGTATTGCAGGCAAACAGAGTTAAGGTAAAATGAAATCTGCACGCAGCCTAGAGTTTTAACACACTTCAAACTGAGATCACTGCTGGAGAACTGAACACGCCCTACCCCCCCCCACCCCCCGTATTTATCTTGATCCATTTAGGAGTCATTAGGGAGACCCCTTCACAGCACATCCCAACCCCATACAATCCCACAGCACAGGCCAGACTGCAGCTCCCCCCCACCATTGGGGGCCAATTACACAGACACGCTCCTAACTTATTGGATTAGGAGGCTGGAAGTTCTGGCAGCGAGACCCTTCACTGATGGCCAGCGTGGGCTGTTGCTTTTCCTGGCGGTTATTGTGGCGGATCCAAGGACGGGGCTGGTGATGGCTCATTGTGTTATATCTGACCAATCAGCCGCTTAGCACATGCCGCAGTCACATGACTCCGGCCCTCATTTACAACAATGCAGTGCAGTGTTTCACCGAACACATTTGAGGGAAACGACCTAGTGCATTAGTCACTATGCTCCCTGCTGGCCATACTACAATTGACAAGGTTAATTTTGAGCTGTGGCCAAGAAACTTACATACATTAACTGCAAGAGTAACATCAGTACATTGTAAGGGAACACAGTGGTTGTTATTATATTAATACTCACAATTCATATGCCATTCATGCCACATTCGGCAAACAGCTGGGAGATGAACAGTCAGATTCCCTCTGCCATGCCGGCTTGGCCTGCACACCCTCAGACTAGATCCTAGATTAACCTGTAATTTTTGTCAGCTTTTCAGCTTCAAGTTACAATTGCAGCCAACAGATAAGGCTATGCGCGGGCGTTCAGGTCCCAGCTGTTGTACCCTTGAGTGAGCCGCACCAGCTTCACACACGGCTCAGACATGTACAAAAGGTTTACTGGACTATTTCACAGGAAAAAGGGCAGCAGCATGAACAGTAATGACCCAGTAAAAGACAACCAATAAAAACTTTGGCTTATGAGCTAAAACATATTTATTGATACTGGGCTTCAGCATCTCCTATAACTATGTAACAGGCGTGTACCATTTATGTGGCTCTGACACATAACATATGAAGCATCATTCACACTTTGCAAGCAAATGACACAACACAGCGTGTTTCGACATCAGAGACTGTGTCAACCTGAACTCTACGATTAGAAGGTTTTACAGCTGAAAAAGGCTCCAGAGAGACCAGCTGTTCCACCTTATTGCCTGAGCTCTGGGGAAATTCACCTTCGCCAGCTGAGGGTCCAAGGAGCAAATCTGTCTGAGGACTTTACAACGGAACACTGAGACGGCTAGTTCTGGCCCCGATAGAAATTCTTGCCGGACACTTTTACATTCGCTGCTGCCAGAGGATGGCGTTTGCTCCTTACAGGAGAGGAAGGTAATTAATTTAGACGTTAATCAATTTGTCATGTCAGCCAGCCTTGGAAGGCAAATAAGCGGCACACTAGTGTCACCTTGAAGCGGTGTCCTTGCCCGCGCGGTCCCCTCATACGGGCCGGTATTAGAAGCCCAGCATCCAGTACGATCGATTTGTCTTTGTAGAGCTGCCTGTCACTCGGCAGTGCAGACGATCCACACTGTTTACAGCGAGTACACACTACCGGCACAGATGTCTTAATAAAGCACCTGCTAGTCACCTTCCACCACAACACCCTGTTTTCACTGTGCTTACCGCCGTTTAATTAGACGCAGTTTGATTTGTTGTGAAATATACCAATGGCTTTGTTTACATTAGCACATCAAACAAGCGCGCTACCATTTTTAATTGCAATTAAATTAAAACAAGTTATCACATTTTTTATTAACATGTGTCAATGCATCCTTTTCTGACACTGAGCGGGATATCCACAGAGAATCCTGAGCCTTATAAAAATGTCTTTCATGATTTTTTTTGTCCTCCGCATAAAGCTTTTCCTGATTTTGCCGCCCCTGCAGTTTACTAGATTTCTTCTACTACGATTCGAACCCACACCCTTTCAGTGACAGCCAAAGGTCCTCCGAAAGTGCGTGACAGCACTCAGGACTTTTCACACACGCGCGCGCGCACACACACACACACACACACACACACACACACGTCCCAGACTCAAAGCTGAGAGGAATGACGGATCGGTCTGCCTGTGTATATCCCCGGGATCGATTTCAGCTTTGCAATCAGCTTGACGGCTGAGAGTCACAGCGAACGTATGCAGGCTGCCATGATTTCCCCAACTCCTGACAGAACGTGTCACCTCAGTCAGAGTTGAAAAGAGAGCATGCACACCCAAATGTCCCCCCCGGCCTCATGGGACAAATTATTTATGTGGCAAACGGTTTGTCCCGCAGTACCGCAACGCAGGTCAGAATGACCAAACAGGACACTGCACGACCACCCTGAAAAGGCTCCCTTACAGCTGTCCATATTCAGTGGCAGGTCCAGGTGGTTCTCCAAAGAGCCCTGACCACCTTCTGCACTGACCTTCCCAGGATTCCAATGTGGAACCATCCGGCGACGTGTCCACCTCACCCTTACGCAAGCTGCTAGACCTCAGCATAAAAGGATTCCCAGGATCTATGAACATAGGATGGCGTGAGGTGAACTAAAAGCTCCCCAAAACACATCAGTCACCAGTCTGAGCTGCTGGGGCAGAGTCCCCCCCCCCCACCCCCTGAGCTGGGTGTCAAGCCAGCGTCTGGAGCCACAGATAAATTAGATTCTGCTCTATCTGCTCGAGCAAGTGGGAAGTACAACATCTTAAAAACCCCGAACATGACATTTATTTTCTTTGAAGGAGAATCAAAATGGCTAAAATGACAGAACTCCTTCCTCCCTTTCAAGTCGTCTCAAAAAGTTTCCTTTCCTAAAAAGAAATTGTGCAATTCTCCGAGTACCTGAGTCTCACCCAACAATGACTCACAATCCCTTCAAAATTTACTCTTAAAAACATTGTTTTAACAAGCTCAATTAAGGCCATTTAATAAAATTAATTGTCATCTCAACAAACTTCTGTTTGGCAGCAATAATAAGGTCATGTGTTTTTTATTGTTAAAGTTAGAACAGAGAACTTGTGATTTTAGTTGTTGAAGTGAAAACATGGTGCAAGAAACCACATTTCTTCTAATAAGGCAGCAGATGTTAAATGGAGACCGTCTTTCACGCAACAGAAAACAGATGTCAGAACCATTTTATGAAATGGGAGAGGACAGAACTAATTATAAAAGGATTTTTTCCTCAACAAAACTACAAGCCATTTAGCAGGAGTGCGGCGTAGAGTTAAAAGACTGAATCATAGTTTGTTTTGAAGCCAACCACCGGTGACACTTCAGGAAAATGGGGGCTGCAGACTAAGACAGGGTCATGGTTCATACGCACAGGTCCACAGCTCACGAACCTCCAAGCTGTGATAGGACAGCAATCCGTGTCACACTGGTGTGGATGCAGGCAAATGCCCCCCCCCGCCCCCGCCCCCCAAGACAGGCACTCCTAACCACGCAAATCACCTACATTCCCACAATGCATTGCTCCTGTGCAAAAAGAGCCCGGAGCGCACTGGAATGCTGTCACTGTCATTTTCTATTTATATAACTATTAATATATAATTAAATATTAATTTCCTCGGCAGGCCCTTCTACACAAAGTATAATATCTGGACTGTGCATTTGCACGTCAGCCATCTGTGCTACTCCATATTTACCGTGGTGTTCTGGAGAGAATCTGCAAGCTTCTGGTCCAGCTGGGAAACCTAAACACAACCAGGTCACAGCCCGGCTTGTTTACATAAACAGACATGGGGCGCCTATCTGCTAAAGCTTTATTCATTTCATATTATAGGGCCTACCTTACTTTCATCATCAGCAACTTAAGTAAATTTTTGGTATATATATATATTTTTTTTTTTTTACTGCTTGGGCCAATTAGTAATTTACAAATATTATAGCCTACATTGCCATAAATCAGGTTGCAGTGAAGGTGTCTGATATTTTAAATATCCTGATGGTGCAACTTCGTCATTTTTGTAATTAAACGGATTTCTAATGCATTGTTATAGTTTCTCCAGGGCACGGCGTGCATTCCTTAGTGGTTCCCAAACGTCCCTCACCCGCTTTACCTCCCCAAGACTTCAGCATCCGGCCGTAAGTCTCCCCCACCTAAGACGTGCCGAGATGCTGTCCACCCGTCTTATCGGAAATAACGCAAACAAATGATGTTCCCCAATAATCGATATTAATGGACGACCGAAGCCGGGATCAATTTGGCCGGGCCACACCGCCGCACGGGGCGGCGAAACACCCCCCCGGGGGGGCACACCTGCTTTAGGTGATCCCGGCGTATTGAATTTGTGCGAAGAGAGCGGCGTAGCCGAGGTAAGTTTCATTTTCGGAAAGTCAATTAATGTTGATAAATATATTCAATAAAAAACAAATTACATCGGGGAAGCGTACCCCGGCGGATCGCCGCCCTCATTTATCCCTAATTACAACATCCCTCTCTGCCCCTGCGCCGGCTCTTCACGTGTCTTGCAGTCTTATTGATCCCCTAATTGTGTTGTCTGGCACCTGCTTTCGGCCTCATAACTAACATTTCAGCTTCTATAAAAGGTAATTATCTGTAATAAACCTCCTGATACTACAACATAGCGAAAAACACGCACAAGAACGTGGAATATATGAAGGCTGTCACTGGTTTATCTAATACAAATGATATGGTATTACGTGGTATAACCTGGCCCTGACATCCTATTACATCGTTTGGCGACCTAATGCGGTTTTGCTCTTGATTTATTATACCCGGGGATATTATGCATAACTAGTACAAAAATGTGAATAATTGCTGAACGTACAGTTAGGGTACTTTGTGTTAAGTCAGAGGTCCCGGCGAGGCAAGTTGCCCTAAGGACGTAATTAAAGGAATGAATAAAAGCCCCGGACGCATTATTTGGTGGGACCTTGCATGCACCGAGGTGGCTCGGTGACATTTGGGGTAAAAGACGAGGGGCTCGCCATCAGTGCCCTCGCCTGGTCGTAACTCCGAGCCCTATAGTGCGGGGCATAAACGGCGTCCGCCCGGGTACCTGAACACCCGGTGCGCTCATTCACCGTACTTCAGTCTTCATTTATTCGAGTTCTCATTCATTGCTCTATGGGACGCCTACAAAAAGCATGCAAAATTAACATTTCATTAGAAAAATGCGGTACATCTTATTTTTCCCTACTTAAGTAATCTTTAGACGCAAAAATCTGAAGGTCTGTTAAATTTTATAGGAATGCACCTTGATATATGATTCCATGAAGAATTAAAGTTTCAAAGCAGTGGAATATTATCATTTGAAACCAAACTCTCTGAATTACTGCTGCTGTTCTTTAAGTCACCCCCGCCTAGCAGACAAGAGCCGTAATGAGTTAATCCGTCCCCTCACCCCTCAGATTTGAGAGTGACAGCCGAGAGCCAAAGCGGGGGTACCTTCCTGACTCCGGGCGGGGTGCTGCAGCCTTTCATCTGACACCCGAAGGCGCAGGATCACTAAACTGCAGGAGGACCATGGCTGTCTGCTCGTCTGTCATAACTCAACAGGTTCACTGTTTCCATACCCGACTTCTCCGGATTTAAGAGCGACATTTCATCGAGAAGTGAACACACACTGCATTCTTAAAAAAAAATAAAATAAAATAACGCACCAGAACATTTGCACCAAGGAGTAACTTGTTTATATCTGAATAAATTTACTCCTCATAACGTTTTCCGCTTTTACAGGAACAAAATCAATTCTGCATTTCATAGATTAGGCCTATATGCTAAAAGCTTATAAATGATCTAGATAAATTTTACGCCTATCTGTGAGTGTGGCCGTATATTTAAACGAGTTTTATGCTTACGGCATTAAAAAGTGCAAGAAAACTAAATCGCCACATATGGCAACACGACGGACACCTTCCAGGAAAGTTTTCCGAAGTTGCAAAGCGTAAGAGACGGTAGTAAGAGCCGGAGCCCGAGTGCGGTGCGCTGCAGGCGTGCGCTGAGAGTCCGGTGAGATGCGTACCTCTCCGGGCGGCGCTCCCGTCCTCCGCGACGGCGCGGCGTGTGCGCGCTTCACGGTCACGCAAAGTTGGCTCGGAGACCGGCGCTCTGCTCGGGGTGCTGTCGGCTGGGAGTATGCACGGAGGATTTAGCAGTCACTGAAACTGACAAGGGGTGCCTTCTCTCCGTAACACACTCAGTCGGTCTTGTCGGGGCCGTCAAAGGAGACATGCCGTATCTTCGCGTCCTCCTCCTAATCCCCCGGCGCAAAGCATGACTGCGCCCCGGGACGTCGGACCGAGGTTTGCTGGCGGGGCGTCCGATGAGCGTCGAAGCCGGAGTGGGCAGAGAGGGACGGCGAGACGCGTTCCCGGGGCGGCCGGGGCTGCGAAGCGGTGCGCGGACGGGCTGGGAGGCTGGGATCTAATGACGGTGCGGGATGAAGTCCGGCAACGGCGAGCGAGCGCACCGCATGCGGCAGCTCGGGGGGATCTAAAGGGAAACAGCGACTCTCTCCAGCGTGTCTTTGCTTTAACCCGTGAAGATCAGAGGCAGGGGGCTCATGAGAGTTTAACCCTGACAGCACCACCCCGGCACCGTCACACGGCAGGCATCCGTCCCGATCTGCCAGCGTTTGCGGGTTCAGCGGCGGGGAATCGGGAGACGAAGATCACCACGTCTGCCTGTTTTTAAGCATGCTGTTTATTATAGATAGTAAATCGTAACATTTCGTGATGAATGGGGTACAATTAATAATCAAAAATCATTATTTTAAAATGATCCGGTTTCAGACAGGCGGCACATAGTTTAATTAATCACCCACACACATCTAAACAAAAGTATAAGGGTCAGGGTGTAAGGGTGAGTAAATTGCTAAAACTGACTGTTAGAAGCTTTTAATTTGCTCGTGTTTTATCGAGTTCGTTTTTATCACGATCGCAGCGCCGAATGGCACCTTGGCACACAGCCGGCCGACCGACCCACGCCGGCCTAGCTCCGACCAGGAGCATCTGCCAGCCGGACCAGCACCACTGCGTGTTGGACTCAACCCCCTTCAGGCTTGATGGTGGTGGTGGTGGCAGGGGGTCAAATATCCACAATGGCCATTTAAAAGAGAACAAATCAATTTGTGGCAGCACACACTCATATTCCTGGTGCCAATCATTAAGGGCAGTGTCCTTTAAACGGGTTTGACATGCGCTGGAACAGCCCTAATGTCACGGCGAGTGTCACACTGCGCAGGGTGACAGTCCTTCCCGTGTCACCGTTCATCACTTCACCCGCAGCAGCATTTCGGCTTAAGTCGCCACCTTTAAATGGTTATGGCAGGAAGTGTGCGGATTCTCCCAGAGGGGGTACAGACGCTGTGCGGAATCCCCCAGGAGTAGGCACAGGGAAATGGCAACTAATATGCTAAAAATGCTGCAGTAATGGGTCAAAGGAACTTAAAAAAGTGGATATATCCAAACAGCAGAATTAAAATCAATGTATAAAACTTTATTTACCAAAGTATTTTATAAGCAAGATGCCCCAAAATGATTTACAGAAGAATTTTTGGGGGTGAAAACCAAAATATTATGGGTATATCGTAAAGTAAAAAAGTAAAAAAAAACGCATCGACAAGCTCAGTGTGAAAATCACATTTCGTGAGGTGTTTAAAAACTGGATACTACACCTGCTGTGGAACTGAAGGGAAATACTTTTAAATTAAGAATTTCAACCGGGGCCGAGTGATTCCGTGAAGAGCAAACATTGGGTTCAGTCTTTACATTCCTGTAACGGAACCCGCACCCTTTGCAATTTTCTGTTTGTTTGTTTTTAAGAACCTGCTCAGCCCCGGCCTTGCGGGGGGGGGGGGGGGGGGGGGGGGGGGGGGGGGGGGGGGGGGGGGGGGGGGGGGGGGGGGGGGGGGGGGG
>JAODLD010000056.1:10522845-10535180 GCA_026781065.1 Mormyrops boulengeri | reverse complement strand
AATGAATGCACAAATCAGCGCATCTCCCTCGCTGGCTCGTATTAGCGTACCGACACGTCTTTTCCACATCAGCTTCTCTTCATCCCAATCATTGCCTATTCAGGTACTGTGCCGAAAAGACGCTCTTCACAAGAAATGGCTGGCATTTCGCTAATCATGTGGAAGTTGAAGCTGCCTGTGTTGGAATCAAGAACCTCAAAGAATGGTGGAATTGGGTAATTCAGAGCCATGTAACAGCATTGTCGCCGAAAGAAAGTTCTTACAAACCCCATTGGGAAGTACTAAAGGTGTTAAAGTGAGCCGATCAGACCGGAATATTATTGTAGAATAGGCCTCCCCGAAAACAGTTGTGGCAGAGATTCGGCGTTGGATAAGCATTACTGTCTTATCTCATTACTCAACACAGTATATATTCATCCGTTGTCCAAACTCTTATCCTGGTCAGGGTTGCGAAGGGGGGGGGAGAGATGGGTAGCTGGAGTCTATCCCAGTCGGGAGGAAAGTCACGCAACTCGAGGGTAAACGCAAGTTCCACGCGCACACAGAGCAGAGGTGGGGTTCAAACCCTCAACCACTGACCTGCCCAACTCTATATTCATGAAAAATAATATTGTTTTAGTTCTAATGCATGTGTATCACATAACCATATTCTGGGAGGCAATTCAAAGCAGAGAGAAGAAAGATATCAGAGGGAAAAAAGATAAAAAGGTTTAAATCAATACTCACGTATATCAACCTCCGCAAATAGATGCACAGATCAAAAACGGAATCAATACCGTTTGGTCTCAATGATGCCCGAAGTCTTTGAGCCAGAACATTGTACCTGTGCTTATGCAGCATACGTGTTAGACGTAGGCACATGGATAGCTTTTAAGAAATTGCGAGATTGGTGTTTTGAGATAAGACTAAGTGAAGTTCTTCTTCCTGGACACATTCATGCGTTGAGGTTAATTGAACGCAGCCAAGACGAAACAATTTACCTGGGTTAAAAGTGAAGGAGGGCCCATCGCAATCGTCTGCTAAAGGGCACGATGTGACTGATGGCGCCTGCTCTAAAAGGCCAATCTCTTCTCATTGATTATCTTTAACCTGGATCGATATTACAGGATAAAAAAGAGAAACACTTATCATACATGTGCCATGTGTCTTTGCGGAAACGGACTTCTGACACGTCTGCGTTCAGTCCGTGAGGATTCGCCACGCTTATGGACGGACGAATGAATAAAACATCGCGCAGAATTTTATTTTCAACGTGAATAGGCTAATAGAAAGCCCATCGCATGTGGACCTGGCCCGGAGACGGCGCTCAGCCACCTCGCTGCGCCGGCGTGTTTGTTTCCTCAGTGTCGCACATAAACGCCCAAGCTGTGTCCTCATCCCCAGGCCGGCGATAAGCCCTCGGACCAGGGGCATATTTTCATAGCGCAGCGTGAGGCGGATGGAGGCGACGCTCCGGCACCCCCGGAGCAGACTGTTGTAGACCTCATCTTTTTCAGCGGCGTGATCAAACGGCACAGGGGAGACCGCATCACACAGCCCCACCACTGCCGAGGACCTAGAGGAGCTTTTCAGGTGACAGGAATTTTAAATTTAAAAAGGACGACCTCCCGTTTTCCAGAACTTTCCCCTGTGGAGAAGGCGCTGGGTACCTCGGTTATTTACTCATTTTATTAGCGCATTAAGTGTGCACAAAGAAGAACCCACTGTGTTTTTGTTAGATATTTCATAAAACCACATACAGCCCGTTGTTGCTGCTGGACGGGAAAGTTCAGCCACATCCAGTCCAAGCGGATATGGAAATGGGAAAACCCTACGTCATCAACTGGTCCCCATTTAAAGTATCTTGTTTCTTCTCAAAGACAAGAACCAGAATGCCTTTTAACACATTCTTTAACAAATACATGAAAGAAACAGTTTTTACGTCCACAGAGTGAAATACAATGATTTCTTTAAAATCAAATAGTTTTCATGACTTCCCATGGAGCGCGTTGAAACAAAGCATTCAGCGCTTATGCTCTATTACGTGCGTATCCAGAAAGATCTAACGGGAAAAATCATACAATTCACAGGAGATTTTGCCGGGGATTGCTCAGCGAGAGTACTTGATAACAGGTTAAATCAATTAATACCCCCGGTACTGTTATACAACTATACATTAGACAGATACATCTCTAGATACATCTACACTTAATAATACCTTGGTCTTTGATCTTGAATGAAACCCTACACGATTCTGCTGTCTCCGCAGAGCATATTCCAAAACATCGCTGTCAAGATAAAAATTGATGCTAAAACCGGCATCGATTTAATGTTAAAAAGCTTCTTTAGTCGCCATGTATCTTCCGTTACCTCTGCCTTTTTCTAATACAAGATATAATCGGGGATTGGGTTTTTGTAACGGAGAAGAGCAGTAAAATGTAACAAATCAATATCACTGCAACATTTCTAAAATAAAATAATAATAACGATTTAATGACTTTTTTGGACAGCGTTTACCTATGCAAATCTCAGCCAAATGTAAGCTTAGATCTTCATCTAATATTACATCTCCTTTGATATTAGAATTCGCCCCCAACCCCCCAGAACAGAGGATGAAAGAGGAAATAAGCCGCCGTTTTCCCGCTTGGTCCGCGAGTCCAACAAGTTGCACGTTTGTCATTTTGGATGCGCTAGTGAGTCAGAGAGCGGGTTAAATTGAATTGGGTTCCATTGTAGATCTGCTCTCAGAATCAATTTAGGTGTGACTGCCGCTGACACAACGCGGTTTTATACGGGGCCGCTTCCACGTTTTAGAAATGAGCAGGAATTAAGCACTCCGACCCCTGGTCCATATCAGGCAAATATTCCCCGCGTTTTATAATAATGGCAACAATGACTGATGTCTTTTAAGAGCTGAAACTCGCGCTCAGGAGAAAGTTCCACAGTAATTAGGTTATTAATGCAATGTGCCAGACAATTAAATGGGCGAGGCAGCGAGTCGCTTTGGATGAAAGTGTCAGCCTGTCACCATAATAATTAGATTTGAAAATTACAGCAACAAAATCCCAGGAGGAAAATACTCGAAACGATTCCGCACAATCATATACACTTGTATAGGCATACCTGAGCATAAACGGCAAGAACTGAGGGCCAGCTCCGACACACGTAAAGTTATACATTTTTCATTTGTGCCTCCAAGGAAAGTCTTCAAAGAGAAAAAAAACAACCAATGGGATTTAACGTTCACCAACGGGGCTGTATGGAAAGTGGCTTCAAGTAAGCGAAATAAACTTAGCGAGCCCGCTGTATCCATCAAATTGTGTCATTTACTTTTAAATATTATTAGCAGCATTACAATATGTATTTTCTCGGTCTTCTGAAAATGATCTTCTTCCTATGTCTCTTGTGCCCCCTTCCGGATCCGAGGGGAAAAGAAATTTACCTTTAAACGATTGTGCGCTGTGTATGTGTATTTACACAATCGTATGTGTGTCTATTTATAAACACAACTACTGTTACCCTAGGTGATTGTGGAAAATCTCCACTATCAGAAAAAATAACATGGAGAATGAACAATCAAGTATGACTTTGTACCTAAATAAACAACGAAAAGGTTTGAACTCATACGAGTGATCCTCATAGATAGGCCTTTAACGACATATAAACATGCGATGTTTTAGATTACATGTACAATTTGGAGTAAAGCACGAACGTCTGAACATGTTTTATATTTTTCCTCAGATTCAATAAACAAAAAAAGGAATGAGTCGATGTGGGACACCGAGTCTGAAAAAAATGAATCTCCTGTCAGCCCGAATGCGTATCATTCTGCCGTTATATTTGCGTAAACACATCTGGAATTTTTTTTCCAGTTTATTAAGCAAATTGCATGTTGATTTGTCTTTGACAGGAGGGTTCAGAATAAGATTTACATTTTACATTCCCTCTATAGTTACAAGTAATTGTCCGTTTTCCGTTCTTTCAGTGTTCCTGTTTGTGAAGAACTCAAAAAAAATTACCTCACAGTTATTTACTGGTCGCAAACAGGCAACCAACACGTTCAGCAAGAAAATACAGATATTTTGAAAACAAGGTTACAGAAGAGACGGGAGATGAGAGCTATATATCAAAACTTAAGTGACAAACATTAAATATATACGCATCAATACAGTTGTCGCCGATTCACCTGTATATGAGAGCGTCAAATCGATCGTTCAAAGGTTGCTGGCAGACGGGATAACACGAGTGTGATTTCATTTACATCTTGAGGACAGTTAGACTGCAATTCCCCTATGCTAAAGACACACAACAAAAACACCGATTTCTACATAAGCTATTTGTCCTTTCTTTTCTTTATTTTATTTATATACAACGGAGTACCAGTTCAGTCAAGACTATTTTACTGTTGTGTTGCTGGCAATAAAGACTCAGAATAATGGAGATTTCTATTAACTTCAAATGTGATATTTTCCGATGCGAATACCCAATTAGTAGAGTCTAATAGAGCTGCCGGAGAGCTCTGTGGCTGTAGGCAGCAATCATGGCCTTCAGTCCGGGTGTGTGTGTTAGTATATGTGTGTGTTAAGGGGGTGGCGGTGAATCTTTTTAGAAAAACGCATCTCCGGGAGACAACACCCGAACATTTGGACTCAGAATAACAAGACAAAGAGGACATGGTGCACGTTTACCTACGTAGCAAGTGATCACTAATTTCTATGGCCGTCTAGGAAAACGAGAACACCGAGATGCGTTTTAATAATGCTTGGTCTACACCATATTCTAGCAGCCGTTTTAATAGGCATGTCTTTATTTTAGTGAGGTCTGCTGGAAAATGCATTCCATATAAAGGATGTTATTAGACCTGCTTCTCGGCGAGCTCCCTGCAGCTGAGTGGCAGCCATGAACTGTGGAAATACCCCGCGCCACACTCAGACAACACGGAACACCCGTTGTGGTGACGGCCTCTCACTGTAATCTGCGCTAATAGGTTAAGAGGAAACGGGAAAATCAGAGCCGCTCCGGTTTGGCCGGTGGGGGCCCCCTGGGTACACGGTGAGGCAAGCAGATTTTCGTTGGTCACTGAAATGTGCGGATCGGGTGCCATATTTCAGAAGCAGTTTATACATGTGTTTGTGCATCTTAAAGGACTTTCAACCCCCGCGGATTGATTATTCTCATCGTTTAATTAATAAAACTGCATTTTGTATTATATTTTTCATGCTTGTCATATTATTGATTTACTCTTGCATGGAGAGTGAAACAACGATATATGCAGCTCTTTGTTGAATTGACGTCTAATCCTTTCAGCATTTGAAAGCCACGGAACTCATGGAATTTCCCCGTTTTCCACATCAAGCTGTTAATAATAATAATAATAATAATAATAATAATAATAGTAGTAGTAGTAGTAGTAGTAATAATAATAACTGTTAACGTTAAATGTGAAAAGCCCCACCGGCTAATTTGTTTCTCCGAGGCCCGGAGCTCCGTCGTCCCGCGCCCAGCATCAGCCGCCCGTCACACACACCGGACATCCCCAGGTAACGCGACCCCAAGGTGCAGCTCACCCTTAAACTTCAACAAAATCACTCACTTGACAGCGGCTGATATCCTACCATGTTTCTTTTTCTTGAGACAGGGGGGTTGTGTAATTATTTTTGAGAGGCATTTATTTTTTACAGTTACGATTCTACACGCAACAGGTGTCTATAGTCCCTGAACATCAACGTCTAGCCCGACCGCGATTTAGCGATTCGGGATTCCATTCGAATCTATAACTGCAGTGCAGTAACGTGTACATCAGTAAACAGCAGCATTTTGTTACTCGTGATTAGGCATATTATACTTTGCCTCATTTTCAAGAGTCAATAATTTAAAAAAAAAAAAACTTAATCATATAAACAGGTCCAACTGGCTCATGCTGGCCAGCCTGATTTGTGATTTTTTTCACAGTCCACAGTTCGTCTGCCATTGACTGGTAGGTGCGTGGGGTAGAAGGGGTTCAAAACAGCCGATTCGACACCGGAAGCATATTTCCAAAACTCACACTGTCAGCCATATAAAAAAAATGCATTTGTGTTAGACAAGCACTGATCCTTCTTTAGCACGTTTGTTTATTTTTGCACATTTCACTTCATCGAACTCTATGGCTAAGTGGAATTGCAGATCTAATACCAAAACACCTAAAAAGTGACCCAGAAGGACCAAACTAGCTCATACTGACCAGTCTGATTTGTGATTTTCTGCACAAATCAAATGTGCTCAGTCAATCATTGGTAAGTGTGTGTATCAGACAGGCTGACAGTGTGACACCTTCTACCTCACGCACTTATCAGTCACTGGCAGACGAACTGTGGACTGTGAAAAAATTCACAGGTTTCGGGAAACCCGCCAAACTGTCTTTATCGCGGTTATCGAGCGGAGTAATTAATGCACAGCTCCGGCAGTCACACAGCAAGAAAAAAAAACTCTACGATAAAAACAAGAAAACTTCTCTTAATACCTCACTCATAATTTCATTAATTGATAAATTTCCGTAATTTAATGAATTTAACTTGTTAATCAAAATAATCGCTGTAATTACGCCCCTTTAATGTAATTTAATTGTGATTAACGACACAGAAACGCTGGTGTTTTTCCCCAAGAACAATAACATAGTAACTTTTCCCATCACGTCTAACCGTCCTAGGCTGTAGAATAGGGTACCATCAAGGCTCCGATTGTAAGACTCAAGAAAAATCATTTTTACTTTATTGATTTCCTGTATCCCTCCATAGCAAGCTATCAGTTAAAGCCAAGCGCCGTCTCTTGGTTTATTAATTTATTTCTCTCTGTTGGATAACCGCGCGGGGAGCAAGGGCCGCCTTTGACAGCAGAGGCGGGGGTGGCCACCGGAGACGGGAGGTGTTATGATGCGCCCTCCCGCCCCCCCCGGAGGTTCTCAGACTTGTAAAATAGATCTGATAAGACCGTTTTAAGCTGATTTTTCGGCCTGACTAGCTTGACATGGAGGAGACGGCTCAAACAGCATAACGGGCGCTCTTGTCAGCCGGGAGCCTCACTGAGGTATTTCCTAGAAATGAGGTGGAACCGGAGCGGATCCGAGAGCCGCTAACGCTGAATATTCAAGCCCCTCCTTTCCAGTGAGGACTGCGATGATCTCGCTAAAGCCGAAACTGACAAGCGTGACCAAACCCCGTGCAACAGTTACCAGCGATTTTAACACGGCATGCAAAGGCAACATGGCCTGTCCCTCAGATCCCGTTGCATTAACAAAAGCGCAGGGGCGCGCACACAGCGGCGGGCACACGCTCGAGGAAGTTTGCAGGAAGGAAGAAAAGGGATTACGATGCGCAGAAAAAATCCATGCCAATTTGTATCGTTGCTTCCCAGTATCCCTTAATTATAGACGCCCAGAGGGGGCATGTACCTTTCAAACAAGTACTAAACAAGCTCTTACAAGGGTGTCATTTTCTGTAATTAATAAACAACTTTTAAATAATTAGGCCTCATTGCATTTGAGCAATTACCTATGTAATGGTTTTTTGTTATTTCCTAACTATGCTGAGGGCACGACCCCACCATACCCACTACTGGACTGTTGCGAGGCAGAAGACTCTCCCAACATCAGGGGGCGTTGTGGAAGGGATGCAAGTGCATCGCGGGGAATGCTTCGAGATCACTGTTCAGGGGGCAGTATGGTTTTAGAACGGAGAAGGAAACTGGAAGAGCCCAGAGGAGAGTGCGTACACTCCACATGCTGCACACACAGAGCCGGAGGCGAGATTTGAACCCCTCACCCTCGAGGCACAAGGCCAAAGTGCCGCCCATGCTATCCATGTTTAATGAGCAGGTGTTTTAGTCAAACTCTCAGATCACCTTCGCTTGAAACATTTAAGACAGAAAAGGCTTTAGAGAATCCTCAAATTCAGAGGGACGTCTCTGTGTATCCTATAATGTTGAACTGAAGGAAAATGTGGTTAAAAACAGCTTATTGGCATTTTCAAACTCCAGTCCGAGCCAGCAGAGAAAGCATCTCCTTACTGGTCTACAGTGAGGAGGATCACATGCAGGCAGATATGTATCCCGCACACAGGAAAGGCTGCTGGAAAGATGCCCTGTTTATTCAGTGCACATGACATTTAATTTCCTGAGAATCGGTGGGGGAAATGCTTTGCATTCTGTAGACGCAGCAATGAAGCCCCTGCACCAACTGCAAGTGGCAGCCAACCAACAGCTAGGGAGGAGACCCAAGCACCACGCCCCATTAAGACCTCAGCCAATCAGCCGTGAGAGATGCACGGAAATGTTGTACCTTGCTCTGTGTTGATCCAATCGGCTGAGAGTGAGCCTGTGGCTTCAAGTTCCTGACAGTCGCCCATTTTGATGGTCCTTTGTATTGTGTTTTGGGTAAGGGGCCTTACTCCAAATAGCGGTACATTTACATCCGCTATCATTCCTGCAGCACCTGCCGCACTCACAAGAGGACGCTGTCTGTGGGACAAAGAAGCGTGTTTACATATGGCACCTCTGGCAGGGTGCATTCTCTGTATACATGCTAACCTTGTTAGCGGCGACGTATAGGCAGGGAAAGTCATTCGCACAGCCTATAGAAAAACATCAGCACTGGTTATCGCTGGAGGAGGGCCCTGCTGTACCGGGCCAGGATAACATTTACATGAGATATCACTGCCACATGCGCTGCGCGGAAAACAGGGGAATGTGTTTACTCACTGTAAATACTTACAGATGTGGGGAAATGTTTACAATTGAAATCACTGCTGAAGGGGCTGCCCTATAGACAGGGCTAAATATTTATGTTTACTATCTGGAGAGATGTAACTGTCCATACACGGGTTTCCTGGGGGTGGAATGGAGTTGCTGAGCACAGCACAGACACTGTACGGCGATAAGCCAATAAATGAATCTTCTGATATCAGGCCTGTGACACAACCGTGGCTTGGCCATCTGGTCCATTGGGGACAGCCACATTGTGTGCAACAGCTGCGGCTGTGATTTTCTGGATTGCCAGCTAGGGGGGTGGTGGGGGGGGGGTTGCCACTGAACAACACCTAGTTATTTTTACAAGGTGCTAACCTCACGGGAGCGTGTCAGCCACCATGGTAATTTTATTTGTAAAATAATATCATAAATGAGAGGAAATCAACAATGTTATTCAGAGTGGGATGTTTATACTATTTACAGGTCAACAGCTGTAATTTTCTGGATTTTAAACTCATTTCTATACATTTACAAATGCAAGTGGCCACATTTTAAACAGGGACGACAGTCGTCCAACTATCTATTATTCATCTGTGCGCCTTAATTGTATATTTACACTCATTAGTCTGCGGCGGAACGTCAGTAACATGAACACACTGTTCAAATCAGCACTCAATTTGTAGACACAGGTACACAGTCACACACATTTCAGATCCAATTTAGTGTGAACTGCTTCGACGACTCCCATTTTAATTAAAACGGGACGCCGGCCCCGCCAATTGGAAACAACAGTCAGCGAGAGGTAATCTTTTGTCGTTACAGCGCAATGTGTTCAAATGCATCCGCCCGATTCCCATTGCGTTGCGTCCCTTTGAAATTAAGATTTGAATAGCAAGACGGAGAAATGAGCGTGCTGCTTGCTCGCTTTGCACAAGCATGTCCCAGCCATTAGCGTGCACAGCGGGTCTCTAATAAAGTATTCATAGAGCCCTAATGTAGTAGTAATTAGAAAATGTCTTATTGGAATTTGGCAGCTTAAACAGGGTATTCACGGGGTTTCACGATTTTACACGTGTGTTCAGAAAATACCATCCAGTGGGATCAAAGCAGTGTCGTGCTTTCAGACCAGATGTTCAGGTCCGACGTTATGTATTTTCTCGTCAGCGCTAAAAGCTGAATGCACGAGTTTCCCCGGTTAAACGCGTTTTATTTAGACGCACTAATCTCCCAAATTACAAGTCTGTTGCTCGCATTTGACCTCACATTTATACAGCTTGGGGTACTCTGGGAAATTTCCTAGGAAATAATAAAAACGAGACATACAATAATAAAACATTTTAATCAATACGTGTATTTATTGCCTTGTAAAAGGTCCCATCTACCCATTTGTAATAAGCAGTACTCCTGAAAGGGCCGCTGTGATTTCGAGAGCGTCTCCGAGTGTCATTGGGGCGGACAAAGCGATGGGATCACCGCGGGGCTCCGTTATACGTGTGGAAAAGGGAAGGAAACCGGCATCCGTCCCAGCGGAATAGGGACACGCTTAGGCAGGGAAAAGATGGGTTCGGCCTCCCTGTGGCGATGCAATAGCGCCGACTAACGTCGACGAGGTGCATTAACGAACGGAGCACAAGCAGCATAACTGACAACCAGAGGTCCGCCTGTACAAGTATTACAAGGTCACTGCATTTCAAGAGATCCCCGACTTAACGCTAAAATAATGGTAAAAAATGTACTTTGTTGGGATGGGTGCTGGAGGGCCCCATGGAGTTTTTTTAGCTAGGGAACCCAGTGTCCCTAGAATCGTCTTTGCCGTTGATCTGGTTAAAAAAAAGCGAAAACTTTTACTTTAGTGAAAAAGAAGAGCGAAGCGCTTCTCAGTTCTGCCTGGGAGTTTAACCTGACACGGTTCCCGAACGTGACGTAACCATAAATAGCACATAATTAAAAACCGAAACATTTAAATGATCAAAACCACCCCGTTTAATTCCGACAAAGTAATTGTATTTAAATTTATCTCACACCTATTTTATCACTCCCAGCGTGCGAACAGCGAAAGGTTTAATTCGGGTGATGCGGTGCTTGACTTGGGCACAAAAAGTTGAAGTTACAAGCAGGGAATGTGTGAAGTTGCTGAAGGTTATTTGGACCGTTAGTTTTTATAGCAGAACGCCGATCAGATTTCCCGTTTTTCCACTTTCCGCTGTTGCACTATGCAAATAGATGTTGTCGGTGAGCTTCGCTTTGTCTGCGGAAATGTCCCGTTTTCTTTGGTGTGTGAGGAATTTACAAAAAGTTTAATTTGATTGGATTAATGAGTGTTTGGATTGAACGATAATTGCACGGGACTAATTACGTGGTGCCTTTTCATCGCAAAGGAATGTAAATAGTTTGCTTTAGCACTGACTCACTCGCTCGTTTCGCATTGGTCTGACATACCAACTACGCCAGCAGTGCAAATTGTCTGCTAAACCTATTTCC
Organism: Mormyrops boulengeri; assembly: GCA_026781065.1. Taxonomy (NCBI): domain Eukaryota; kingdom Metazoa; phylum Chordata; class Actinopteri; order Osteoglossiformes; family Mormyridae; genus Mormyrops; species Mormyrops boulengeri. The sequence goes on along the minus strand of JAODLD010000056.1, from coordinate 10,523,999 downwards.
CCCTCGAAATACCTTTCATAATGTCTCAAATTGGTGTTGGGAAATCAACTCCATTGATTTGCCCAACTCTCAAAGGTTTATATCAGAAGGAATGCATCCACAAATTTATGAGGAATGTCTCTTGGCAATAGGTTTCTGACTCTGGTTATTTCTGTGCTCTGTTCAGCTGTGATTTATGCACGTGCACTGGCCACTGGTCTAGGATTTTTAGCTGTCCACTGCAGTGTAAGGGCATCACCGAATTTTCAGGTGAGTGGGTGGGGATTTTCATGTACTCCATCCATCCATCCATCCATCCATCCATCCATCCATCCATCACTACTTATCTAGAACAGGGTTGTGGTGAGGTTGGACCTTATTTCAGAAAGCACAGGGCATGAGGCAGCATCCATTAGATGCTTGTCCATTGTAGAGCACACACACACACACACACACACACACACACACACACACACACACACACACACACACAGATTTATAATTATATCTTTGTGGGGACTCTTCATTCATTTATATGGGGAAAACTCTAATCTCTAATCCCACCCTTAACCCCTACCCTGCCCTAACCTTACCCATAGGTAGCCAGACTGAATATGAGACTTTTAGCATTTTTCATTTTATGATCGCATTCACAGATCTTTGTGGGGACAGGAAAAATTGTCCACACACACACACACACACACACACACACACACACACACACACACACACACACACATATATACACACACGTGGGCTGAGAATCAAACCCGCGACCTGCTGCCTGTAAACGGGGGGCTGGTTTTCATGAATGGGGTGAGGATGCCAGAGAGCAGCCCCACGTCACCACCCCCACCCCAGAGCTGGGTTCCCGTGTGGGTGCATTTGCCACACAGCTGGTCTTGTCCTCGTTTGGGGGGAGGCAGTGAGATACATGGCCTCGGGGCGGCAGTTTGTGCCTGTTTAACAGGAGATGAGCGGATCTCCATGCTGGAAGAGGATTTCCGCACGATCTGCCAGCCAAGCAGGGCTACAAATTGATTCTGGCGAACTGGGGTCCTAACTACACTAACCCCCCCCCCCCCCCCCCTACACCCCAAGTAGGGGGTCAGGGGGGGGGGGGGGGGCAGGTGAAGAAAAGCTGGCACCGCACAAGCGGTTAGTGTCAAGTGGAA
>JAODLD010000056.1:10503635-10514481 GCA_026781065.1 Mormyrops boulengeri | reverse complement strand
GTGTACCTCTCCACTGCAGACTCCCCCACATTGCGACACATCCCCCCCCCCCCGCAAGCCCCCGGCCCGCACCCCCTGGGGGTGTCTACAATCACAGATTCATCATCCCCTCAAAAGCCAGAAGGTCCACGGACGTGAGTTGGGGGTGCGGGGGCAGCTAAGGAAAAGCTGTGGTGGATTTGGTGGTACCCTGACCCCCCCTCCACCCATAGACCATACTGCCAGACCCACACAGGACAGGGGAGGGGCAAGAAATGCTCAGGGTGGGGGGAGTGGGACACCCAGGGGAAGAAAGCAGACTCCCAGTGCGAGGCGGTCTGGGGGTTTATCAGGATTTTAAAAGCAAAGCTTAGAGGGGGCCAAAAGCGAGCCGGAACACCGCGGACCACAGCTGACACCTGGGGGGCTTGATGATGATTTAGTGACCCCCGTGATGCACGCTGCTGCCCCACCTGAAGGGGTTTCAGAGGGATTTACCCTCATGTTCACATGAATGGGATGAAAAAACTTAATTCCAAAGAACTCTCATTTATCTGAAGGGGGGGGGGTGACCTCTCCTATTAGTCACATTTACGAACAACCCCCCAGAACATTAAACAGAACCAAGTCACCCAAACACTTTAAGCCCATTTCGGCGCCGAGGCGTCTTAGAGGTGTGAGAGATGGACATGTGTGGCACAAGAAATAATGACATCAGTGCAGCATGAGAAGCAGATGGTAACCGTTACCGGGGTGAATTCTGTTTATTTGAGGCAACTCTTATTAATTAACTTCCAGAGCGGGACGGATTATGCATGACTTTTGGATACGATACAACCATGTGCTTATAAAGCCTCATTAGTCTGCGTGACATCCCGCTCAGAGGAACAGGGAGGACAGAGAGGGAAGAGGAGACAGTCAAGGCTTTTCTGACAGGCCTCAAGTTTTTAAAGCTGTTTTTTTTTTCTTTTCGTTTCTCAGCGAAGAAAGTGTTGCTACGCCTCAGTGCACAGAGGAGAAAGCACCTCAGAGCAAAAGGCGAACACGCCGCCCGCCTAGCCACGGCTGATTCCTCTCATGCGGTTTGCCTTCTCACATGTCCATGCTTTTATGATGCAGTGTAATAAAGGCACTGAGGACAGGGTGTATTGAGAGCGATGGATGTGATACCTCAGACCTCTGAAACGAGCTCCAGAACATCTGGACCATCTTCGAAAAGGCACCCAGGAATGACCCCACCCCCCTACAATGACTGACCCAAAATGCAATCCTGGACACTCATGGAAGTTGTAAGTCAGTTTCAGATATGAATGTTATTTTTCGTTAAGAGCGAGCTCTCGTGTTTAACATTGAGGGGCAATTTAATCTTAATACCGGCAGCATAAATGGAAGTTAACCAGCAGCCAATGTTTTTGATCCCGAGCTGAAGCAGGATTTGCTTGTTAAGCCATTTATTTCAGTGCTGTGAACCTGGATTGTGTTACCACTGGGTGAAGGGGCTCCCTTCCCCTCCCTCTATATGTATGTGTGCATGACTTCACCTGCATGTAGCTATTTAACCATGGGGGAATGAGGAAAAGCGATGCTGATAGATAGCCCGCTTGGGACTTGGCGGGGCTGAATAGGACCCCTGTGGGTTCCTGACGGTGGACCCGAAAGCCCAGCTCCGCCCGGTTGTCGGGTCGCCCCCGGCACACTCTGAATTCTGATCAGTGGGAATTAAAAGCAAAGTCTGCTTCATGCCAGGTGGCAGAATCAGTCAGAATTTTCAAAATACTGGGAGCGCAATAAAAATATAGGGTTTGCTCAGTGCCACAAGTATATATACTAGCGTGCTCTGTGATCCCCCGTGGTGAATATCATGGTATGTCCTTTGTGATGGACCCCCAGTCGTGGTGCCGGGGTCACTCCATTCTCCACTGTGATTGTTTTTTTTTTTTTTTTTTTATATTTTGTTCAGTAAGAGAGCGAATGGTGTATATAAATGCAAGGGGTTGTGGGTATGAATTGGGGGTAGGGTCAAGCCATGTCGTCCAATCGGATTTGGTCTGACGGGAGAGGTTAGAGGAAGAGATGTGCAGGGGGAGAAAAGCTACATCAAAGCTGGTCTGGTTAATGATTAAATACCCCATCATACTGATAAAAGGAGGTTATTACCTTGGGGTATCAGTTTAGTATCGTTACTACTGTACCTTAGCCATACTCTGCTTAAACTTTTCTTCTTTATTCATTTCAGTGTTACACAGTGCTGTAAAAACAATTTCCCGTTTTGGCATTTCATGCGCTGCAGTTTTGGTTAAATGAGGGTGATGTAGTAGAGGGTCATGAAGGCTCACATTTGTATATGTTTCTCGGAGCTGAAAATTTGGGAGATATCAAAGTTTGTCAAAGGGTCGTCCCAGGGATCAAGCGCTTTCTTACAGCGTGACAAGCGAAAAGCTGCTGTCTGGTCCTCTAATGATCCTGATGTGTGTCTGGAGAGTTTAGGCGACTGCATGTTAATCCTTGCTGACTGCAGGGTCACTGCGCCTCCTTGACATAGTCGGAAAAGGAGGATGTGACCCAGCTAACGAACGCAAGCTTTAAATAATAGTCTGGGTCAGGCTGTGGAATGGACAGCTAACCAAGACTGCAGAACTGGCAGATACTGTAGGAGACACAGGTTCAGTGTTTTTACAGTTTTGCTGGAAATAAAAAACTTTAACTTCAGTTTATCTGCAGTGTGTGTGACTGGTTGTACTTCTCACACCAAGGACAGCCTGACAGCTTGGTGTAAGTCAATCCATTTCTTGGAACTGCAAATTCAGGTTCCATCTGTCAGCAAAACAACACAAACACACTCCCTCATATATTATACTAGTCCTTCTGAATTCAGCATCCATGACTTTCCAGCCAGGTACAATACATCATTATTTGTGTAACTTGTGTCGAGTATCCAGTTACCTGCCTCCGCTACCTGTTAAGAGTGTACACTGCACGGTTATAGCCGACAGGTATTTCATGTCCTAACTCTTTGCAGTGGTTGCAGTGATTAATTCATCGACTGAATTTGCATTTGAGACACGAGTTCATTGTTTTGGGTGAGTTACAGCCTTTTTGCAGTTAAACCAGTGTTGTGCAATATGCGTGAGCTGTTTTGAGAAATGCTCTTATAATCATGAGAATGTTAAGTACGTTTCATGAAATATTTTGTGCATCTTTTTCATAATTTGAATGCAAACAAAGTAAGTTTCTTTAAATGATTGATTTATTGTCAGTTTTGATACAGATCTTAATAATTGGCACAATTCAGGCCTTGTAAGTCTTAATGGCCTTTGTTAAAAGCCCATCCTTATACAGATGAGAGAGCAATTGTTCTTTTTTTCCTCCTTCACAGCATGATAGATGGAGAGGTTCCTACTCATAGCAGGGTGGTGTATCTCAGAGAATAGGGGGAGGATCTTTTCAAGGAGCACTTAGTCGGTAAATCAGACACTGACACACTGTACTCTATCTCTTGATTTTAAATATGATGTCTTGACACACTAAAATGTTGATTCTGACCTACTTATACCAGGATGGTGAAAAGCAAGTTGCTGAAGAAGTGTTGGAAATTTTCATCACTAGAGGTGCTAGAACATTCACACAAAGCTAATATGACGACGAAGAGGGCAGTAGGTTCTAGAAGACCTAGATGCAGCCAGAACCTGTGTGCTGCTAATGGGGCTGATGTACACACTCAACCTCAGCCAGCCAAAACAACTGAGGAACACTTTTGAGTCATTTCAAAAGATATTTCTGGAACTCAGCGGTTTGAAGGTCAGCCCAAAATTAATGACTCTTAAATAAACTGCTCTCCTACAGAAAATTCAAAGAATCAGTTTCCTGTTTGTAATGTTCACTCTACCCTCACTGATTGGTTGGCAAAAAATTGGATACCTTTTGAAGGGAGGATTTATTGCAAGTATTGTGGTAATCGTTCAAGTGCACTTCCGATGGCTGTTTTTCTACAACACTGAATTTCTGCGTTACTTAGACTTAAATAGTATGTTAGGGTCTGTCTCAAAGGTTTTGGAGAAGATAGTCCATGCTAAACTTCAGTCATACTTTGAGACACACAACACGCTGGATAGATTCCAACTGGGCTTCCATTAGGGCCACAGCAATGAAACAGTCTTAAAGTTACAAATGACATAACAATGGCATCTGATGCTGATCATGCAATTGTGCTAATGCTTCTGGACATTAGTGTGGCTTTTGACAGGGTTCACCATCGCACTCTTATTTCATTGACTTGAATTTAACGTTATGTTGTGTGGAGTGGTGAAGTGGTTTAGCGGAGCTTGGAGGGGAGAGCGGGGAATGGGCGGAGCACCTCAGGAGATGGACCAGAAACTTTGGGTGACTGGCGTAACACAGATACCTCAGGAGACAGGCAGGGAATCAGGAGATGGGGCAAACAAGGATCAGACATCAGGGTCTGTTGCAGGGGCAGTAGCCACCTCACTGAGCACTGCAGACCCTCACAATGAGCAGGACATAGCTGGGCCACCCAGTAGCAGGCTGGGAATGCTACTTCCCTCCCCTCCAAGGCAGGAGCATTGGCCAGTTGTCCAAGGTTAAACGGGAAATCAGAAAATTGGGCGCAGTGGGGCGGGGGAACTAGGCGACTCAAAGACAAAGTCCGGGCTCAAAGTGTTGACGAGTCTCTCACCCATGTTAGTGCTGGGAACCCCTCGGAGATTGGACACTGAAACCTCTCCTGCGTTGGGTGCATCCGGTTTGGGCTCGGGGCTGGAGGCCAATGGGCAAGCAGGCAGGCAAGCAGGGCAGAGTTGGGACACTCTGGGAACAGAGAGTTAAACTGGGCGAGGAAGCGGCATCTCACCCGATGAAGATTTGGAAGGTGTGGGAATTGCAGTGGTCGTCTTTCTTTTATGGTTTTTTGGACAGTCCATCGAAGCTTCGAGTAAAATGGTAGGCAGTATGTGGAGTGTGTTTGTCTTAATATAGTTGCCAAATGTGGTGGAAGGTGGTAGAAGCGATTAAGATTCCTTCTGCCTCACCATCACCTCAGTCAGTAGTTCCTCCAGTGATGTCCATCCTTTAGCTGTGGCATCAAAACCAGCAGGAATGGTAAAAACACACACAGGTGATTGAATTTAAGACATAAAGGGTCAGGACACTAGATCAAATTGCAGTGACACTGAAACAGATATGAACCACATCCTATTCAAGCAAAAAAATTTTGCTGTACTGTTTGGACAGGTCAACCTTGCTGGAGGAGTGATGGTTCCAAAAATAATATTTGATCATCTTTCAAGAACAGAAATATAAATTTTTGCTCAAGAGTTGGCTGTTGTGCTTTTCAGAGGAGAGACCCTGGCCTGGTCAAGTGTCAATGGACAAAAGACAAAAGTCAATTGGATCCTGAAAAGGTCAATGCACTCATCAGTATGTATGAGCGTGTTAAAGGAAAACTTTTGTATTTTTCAATACACACTTTATTAAAATTGCTTCCAATTATCTTTTAAATGTGTTCATCACAAGCTTACATATTCTTTTATTTAGAAACCTTAAGGCGCAAAAACATGTTGATTATGTCTTTACCAATTATCATTTTGTTTTCCAGAGGCAGTGACACAGTTTCTTGGTACATTTCCATCAGAAATCAGGACCATCTTAAGACAAAAATCCAACAATGAAGTCTACTATAAGAGAGCACAAGAAAGTGTTCAAGAGAAGCCTGGTGCTGGGAAAGACATCCTCCCTGTGTGCATCTGGGGATCTGGCGTTTTGGCTTTGCAGTTAGTTGGTATACTAGTGTGGCTTGTTTTTAGCCAAGAGCTAGGGAAACTTTCAACTTTCAGTTTTTAATTCTTTTTAAGTCGATTTTACATCACTGCTAATACTATCTAAGTCGGTGCAGTTTGCTGCACTAGCGTGGTTGTTTTAAACCAAGAAGCTAGCATACCTACACTTGGAAGACTCATGGCTCCTCTACGTTCCCCGACTGGATCCCCGGTCGGCTGCAGAAGCTGTGCCGATCTGGCCAAGAAAATATCCGAACTGGAAAGTAGGGTAAGTCTCCGGCACCAGATCAGAGAGGATGAGGTCTTGATCGACTCAGTGATGGTGGTGGCTAATGCTACTGCTAACACCTCCGTGGCTGCTCTGGACACTACTGGCCAAGAGCCAGTCACTGCTTCCAGCCAGACTGCGGATCCATGGCCCAAACTGGGGGCTAGACCGAATCTGGTGGGCTGTTCCAGAAGCATGGATGCCAGCCTGCGGAGGAAAGCGAAGAGGCAGATGCTTAGACCGCCACCCTCATCCCCTGTCTCACGGAATCAACTGGGGAACAGGTTCTCCATTTTGGAAGAACTGGAGGAAAGCCTGCTGTTTTTATCTCCTCTTCCTCCCTCGGCTGATGACATTCTGCTCCACTCAGCTGATGCCCAGCAGTTCCATTGTACCCCAGCCAGGACCTAAAAGCTGCACCCACTGACACTGCAGCTTTCCCTCCACTTATGGACAGTGCACGAGTGACTGACCACTCTACAGTGAAGCCAGGTAAGAGGCCCTCATCCCAGCCTACGAGCTCCTCTTGCCAGCGTAGGATCCTGAGAGAGAGATCCTCAGCCTCAACACCTGGCTCCAGTCTACTAGCGGCTAACATGCAGCACGCTGTTCAGACTGCACCACGAGATTGACTACTTATATCCCAAGATACTTCCAAGAACTCAATAATTCCAGTTATTATTACTACCAGACTTGGGAACAGTCAATATAACAATAAACAACTTTAGAGCGTGAATTAAAATAATCTCAGATTCATACGCACACATAAACCGCCAGCTGCTAACACTGCACACTGAGTATGGCACTCTCGAATGTGAGATCTCTTATCAACAAGACATCTCTTATTAATGACCTGATTTTAAACACAAATCTTGATTGCATGTTTTTGTCTGAGATAGGGCTTAATACTGATGCACCAGCTATCCTTCTAAAAGCCTCACCACCAAGCTACAACTTCTTCTACTCCACCAGTAAAGGTAAAAAAGGAGGGGGTACAGCATCCATCCTTTCAGCCTCACTTGCTTTTAAAGACATTACATTTAATGATTACACATGCTTTCAATATCACACTTTTATTTTTAGCAGCCCTCCTATACTATTTATGACCATTTACAGACCACTCGAACAATGCACAGCTTATTTCTCAGATTTCTCTGAATTAATCTCAATCCTTCATGCCAACAGAATTACCATTTTAGGTGATTTTAACTTGGCTGTGGACAATCAGTCAGACTCTTTTGCTACAGGATTTTTAGGTTTGCTTAACCGTATGGATTTTATCCAGCACGTTACTCCGCATGTCTTCTGAAGAGAAACAATTTAGATGCCGCATGCCTTAATAACTACAAACCAGTATCTAATCTGCCATTTAAAAATTTTTAGAGAAGCTTGTTTTTAATCAGTTAAATGATTTTATGAATTCTCACAATATTTATGAAAAATACTGGTTTTCGGACCAACCATAGCGCCAAGACAGCACTAGTCAAGACTGTAAATCTCAGGTCCAGTATGGATACTATAATACCCTCAGTACTTGGTCTACTTGACTTAAGTGCAGCCTTTGATACAGAAGATCATTTGATTCTTTTAAACAGACTTAACAAAATGATTGGCCTCTCTGGTACTAGGTTTAATTGGTTCAAGTCATATCTTACTGATAGAGAATTTTTCATAAGCATGGATCTAAAAATTATAAAATTAACTGTGGTGTTCTTCAAGGATCAATTTTAGGTCCTGCACCTTTTAATATCTGCCCATTTTAACTGCATTTTATAGATATCAAGTCATGGATGGCCAATAACTTTCTACAGCTCGATCAGGACAAAACAGTGATCTTGGTGATTGGTACTTTTAGTACTTGATATGTCCTCTTTTATTTTATTTAATACTTGCAATCATCTTCCTTTTAACACCTTACGTATTTCTTTTTATCCAATAACATCTCATGTCTTTTGATCTCTTTTTGATTATTATTCTATCCCTGATGTTCTGTCTCTATTATCCTCCTTTTACATCACATCATTTATACTTTTATTTAGTAGTTGCTTTTACTTTTCTCCTCCTTTTTATGTTTATCATATTCATTTATCTATCATAATTTTATCATTTCCTTTTTATTAACTCATCGTTCAGAATTTTACTCACATTATTTTAACCTCCCTCTAGCGTTTCCTTATGCAAATTTCAGAGATCCATGATAGCGTTTCCTCTATCTACTTCTGTCATGTCCAGCCCTGCCCTACATCAGCTGTGCCTGAAGGTTGTTAGTCTTACCTTGTGTTCCTTCCCTCTGGTTAACCAGTCACTGCCTTGCATTAACTCCATTGTTAGTCATACATATTGCATCTCTTAGTCCTGTGCTCTCTGTTCAGTCATTGTTTCCTGTTGACGTGTGTGATCCTGGCTTTTCCTTGCAATAAACACTCCTGTGACACAGCCTGCATTTGGCTCATCCTTCTCCTGCTCTGTACATGAAAGAATGACTGAACCATTCAGACAAGCCTACGGCTGTTCCTTCAGCTCACCTAGAATCTGCCTTCAGGTGGGCTCATTCGCCTTTGCCTCCCGATCGCTTGGAGGCTATGAGCCTGAAGCCCCATTGCTTTTCAGAGGACCCGGTCATCAGCGACTCATCAGATGAGCCAGAAGAGCCCTGGGAGTCCTGGATCTGGCGAGGGGAGAAACCTGTTCCAGAGTCAGAATGGCTCTGGCAACAGATGTTGGGGTCTGATGAGGAGGGACTGGACTATCCACCTCCAGACCATGAAACTGACGTTTTTTTACGGGGTGAATCCACTCCGCTGGCCAGGGACACAATCCACAAATGTTTCACTCTCCTGGGTTTGTGCAGGAGGCTTTATGAAGATCCCCTGGTGCGTGCTCCTCCTGCGGCCATCCAGCTGCTGCAGCAGGTCAACCGGGAGTTGGCAGCTGTTCGTCCAAGCAATCCACCCCAGTAGGTAAAATGTATTGCGGAGAGCCAAAGGGAGGTGCTCCACCGGAGGAGGGGAGCTGATCCCCATTAGTGCCTTCCATTGGCTGCTTCCCCACTGCCTTCTGCCATGCAGCCTGCGGAATCCCCGCCGCTGGGGAGAGTTACCCTCCCCAGTGATTTCTGAGCTCTGCCCAGAGGAAGCCGCTGCTGCCACTACAGTACCTAAGCTCAGCCTGGGGGAGGACACTCCAGCTCAGCCCATCACCTCAGCGAGGGAGACAACAGAGGAAAAAGGGAACCCGACAAGCGTGAGATCACCGCTGTGCCCTCTGCTCCTGCCTTGATTTTAACTGTCTTCAGATGTCTGAGCCTCACTCGTCTCCAGAAGTACCTGTCAGGCCCAGCCCAGAAAAGGATGCTGCTCTGCTAGCGTCTGATCTAGAAAAAGTGGCTGCTACTCTGCTAATGCCAGACCCGGAAAAGGCCACTGCGTTACAAGCGCCTGACCCAGGTGAGATCTCCACTGCTCCGCGATCACTTAACCCAGAAAACGCCGCTTCTCCACTACTGTTTGACCTGTGGGAAATGGCCGCAATGCCGTGGACGAGAGGAGGTGTGCTCATTGCTTCGTCATTAGCACCTTACCTGCTATTCAAGGTCCCAGCTGTGTCTGCCATGCTGCGCCCGTTACTGGAGATGCCCGTTGTGCTCTGCCTGCTGACAGAGGCACTCGCTATGGCCGTCGCCCAGATGGCTCCTGCCCGCTGGCATACCTGCTCGCCTGCGGCCGTTGCCTCATCGATTTGGCTCCCGGTTGCTTGCTTGTGGCTGCTGCCTCTACCTGCTGTCGGCCACTGGGGCTGTGGGTGACGGCACTTCGGCTCCGGCAGGGTCAGCACCTTCTCCCCTTGCCTCCAGTAACCACTTCCAGGGCCCTCCTGGAGGAGGCTGTGGACTGCCATCAACCCTGCTCCTGACTCCCCAGCTGCCAACTGTTTGACATCTGCCGAATCAACAATCCACAGCCTGGAGGAGTCTGGTCCAGAGAACATGTCCCCAGAGGACTTTGAGTGGGACCCAATAGGCCTCGCCCTGAGTTCCATCCTTAATTGTTCCTTTTTTTTGCATTGCTGTATTATAAAAGATTCTTTCAGCGAAAAAATTAATACATGGTGGACTTCATATACAGGAATATTCATAAAATTTTATAAACATTCCTAATACTGGTCTTATTTCTTTCTCGGGTGTTCTTGTGTGTATCCTTGACTAGTGTGTGTGGTGTCGGGGTTGGCAGTGTCAGTGTCAGCTCCTGTTGTTCCCAGTCTTTCGTGTCCCTTCCCCATTTGGCCAGCAGGTGTCGCTGGCCATCCCGTCCCTCCTGTCAGCCTTTGTGTTTTCCCCTGCTCCCTGTCAGCAGCATGGCTCAACGTGTGAACCCCTCTGTCTTGTGTTCAAAGCCTGCCTCCTCTGTTTTTGTATTTTGTTCCTAGTGTTTCATTTGTTTCAGTTAATCCCGTGATTTGTATTCAGTTTTGGTTTCTTGATTTGTGCCTCAGTTGTGTTTTACCGGTCTTTGTTATTCTCAGTGTTAGATTCTGTTTTTCTTGTTTGTCAGTTTCCCTGTTTAATTCCTTGAGTTAATTATTAGTGTCACCTGTTGCCTGTTTTACTAGTCCTTGTTAATTAGTCTCACCTGTCCTGTGTTTCGTTACCGCTTAGTATTTAAGCCCCTGCCTCAGTTCAGCTCCCCAGTGGTTCATTGGTTGACGTTGCATGATGAACATTGCCTGGCTGAGGGGGGGGGGGGGGGGGGGGGGGGGGGGGGCGGGGGGGGGGGGGGGGGGGGGGGGGGGGGGGGGGGGGGGGGGGGGG
>JAODLD010000056.1:10456215-10473123 GCA_026781065.1 Mormyrops boulengeri | reverse complement strand
TGACTCGGCAGGAAGCGGGTCTGGCGATGGCGCCTGGCGCAATGTGCGGTACTGAGAGTGGTTATATACCATGCTGACGACATGTGACTCGGCAGGAAGCGGGTCTGGCGATGGCGCCTGGCGCAATGTGCGGTACTGAGAGTGGTTATATACCATGCTGATGACCTGTGACTCGGCAGGAGGCGTGGCTGACGATGGCACTCAGCAGGGTGTGCGGCGTGGAGAGTGTTTATGTATGGTGGACCTGGGTGGTCGGGGGGGAGCTTTTGTGGTTGCGAGTAAGACACCTGTGGGTGAGTGGGCGGTGTGTTGAGCAGGGTGATGGACCTGAGAGCCATATGGATCCAGATCCACGACCCACAGCGAGCCTCCAGAGTGGCTGACCTGGAGCTGTTGCCGTCTCCTGGTCTTCATGAAGGGACTGAAACTGCACTGCTAACATGCCCCTTTCTCTGGAGGGCATGCTAGTATTTCAGAATGGATCAAAGAAGTCCAGCTACGCTTGAGAGATCCATGAAAAATATCCATTCGTCACCTGCAATATTCCGGCATTTTCTAAATGGACAACCTGTGCTCTTGCCAGGTGCAGTGTGGCAAACAAGACATGTCCGAGGAACCAGGGCTGGGATGACGTCCTCTGCAGATGTGTACTTCAGCCTGATGACACCTTCTCATCAGGCCCTGGTACGTGGTGCTGGTACTGACATTTGATCCAGGAAGAGATGTTAACCCTGTGACCATGTGGCAGGAGTACTTTAATCTTTGTTCTTATCGTTATCATAGTGTAGGGATAGGATAAATTGTAAAAACAAGACGTAAAAAACAAAGTCTTAAAAATACAGGCTGTATTGGACCAGCATGAGAGGGCATGAGGCTGTTGCAGGATCATGTGCCTTATGTCAGCCCCCGTGCATGCCAGGAATGCTGCAGGTGATACAGCCTGCATCAGAGAGGGCCGAGTCCATCTGTAGACGGAGCTTTCAGGAAATCCCGCATACGGTTTTGATTCCCTGCAGAGACGATGCATGGGTTAGGACGAGATGGGGCACTCGGTAGCCGATAAGTTGGCCGGGATGAACGTGAGCCCTTTGAACACATGACGTAAGGGGTGCGACTTCTTACACAAGAGGGGAGATGGGCTCTTCAGGGATGCTTTCAGAAATGCTTGGCCTAAATGTGCCAGATAGATGGCTTAGGAGAGCTTCCAAGGAATGAAGAACCAAATGTCATTATCATAACAACAACAACTGAAATTTTGAGTATTTTAAGACGTATTTTGTTTTTATTACATGTGTTTTGTCCCAGTAATGACCAGTTACAGCTCTATTGCTGTAAATTACAATGTGTCACAGCTGACAGATCATAGTAAATAAAAACAGTGCTTTAATCCTGCCGTGAAACCAGTTTTTTCCATCGCTCTCTTTCATCTGGGCTACAGCCGTCCTTCGTCGAGGAAAAACAAGCGCCGTAATCGGCATGCCATCGTCGGGGAGCGCAAACATTGTGATGACGTGGGGGGGCTGCTTCCTCAAACAGACAAAACCCTGAGCTATTTTACAGTCGCATAGAAACAGGGTAATAGAATTAGCCATAGAGCAGAGTGATTTGCCAGCGTGCAAAGAGAAACATCTGTTTGCACCATGTGGGGGGGGGGGGGGGGGTTATCACGAGGAATTTTCAATAGGAATGTTCTCTTTCAAAACGTTTATTAGACTGTCAAACAACAGCGTGGAGCCCAGCGTGTTCTGCGGGCGAAAAGCTGCAGTGGACACGGGGCATTCCAGAGGGCGTCGTTCAGGGTGGATCGGCGCGGCGAGCATGCAAACACGCAGCTAATCTAAATGACATGTCCACCCCCCATGGAAAAACACATGCACGCACGCACACGCTGGAGCGCGTACAGTACACTTAGGGCAAATTAAACGCAGATGACAAGAAAAGAATTTGAGAATGAATGCGGTGTCTTCCTTATCTTAATGGAAACCATATGCTGAGTGTGGAATAAGAAGCTTAATTCCTCCCCCCCCAGCAGAACTCCTCAGTGGCGACCCGTGCGGACCGGACAGGGAGCTGGACGAGGAGACGTGCGAGTGCGTGTGCAGCAGACAGGCGCAGGTGGCGTGCGGGCCGGGCCGCGTGCCCGACCCACGCACGTGCCAGTGTGTATGCAAGGTGCCCACCGCCCCCTGCAAGCCCGGGCACATCTTCAGCAGGGACGCGTGCCAGTGCGTGTGCGCCAAGACGTGCCCCAGGCACCAGCCCCTGAACGCCGCCAAATGCGCCTGCGAATGCACCGAGTCACCAAACCGCTGCTTCCTGCGTGGGCGCCGCTTCCACCCAGCCACCTGCAGGTAACCAAGACTGTCCTGTGACCTCCATCTGGGCCAATCAGAAACCAGAATGTGTCATAGGCACAAGTCAATGACAGATTTGGTATTTTAAAAGATGGATGGACGGACGGATGGATGGATGGATAGATGGATGACTGAAGTTTTCATCTGACCTTTAAACTGCTCCTATTAAAAAACAAAAATGCTCAGGATTGGACAGTTAAGGAGTGATTTAACTCAGTGGGCCTTTCTGGCACCAAAATAAAGCGCTGTGCCAGACACCAGTCTTAATTATCCTGCTGTTTTTCACATTATCTGCAGTAAGTAGGTACATAAAATACCTCTAAATCTGTGATACACTCCAGAGCTTAGCACCACCCCATGTTTTAATGAATAATTCCTCCCTGATTGGCTGGATGTCTAATGGTCTGATTAGCAGCTCTCTGATTGGCTGGCACTCTCCTTTTGCGGCGACCTCAGTCAAGCACAACCCCCTCCATTTGCGCCACGTGTTGTCGTTTATCGGCCGGCTTTCCTTCAGCGATGGCCCCAGGCCTTGAGAGTGGCACGTCCGACGCATCGGGGTGTAACGCGGCAGTCCGCCGGAGCCTCAGCATGCACGCAATCGGAGTCGCATGAGGCTTTCTGCATTGGCACGGATTAGACTGTGTTCCAGCAAAACCACAGCCTGCAAGGCCGTACCCTAACCTAAAATAAAACAACCTCACACCGTGAAACCACATCAGGCTAGAGTCGTCTGCTTGAGGCTCCCGGAGCCCTGCGATGTGTTTTCCTGTCGTATCCTTTTACGTTGCTCCTTGGTGAGCTGCCATACCTTCGCCACTGTGCGAATTTGTTTATTTTCGTTAGTTTAATGAGCAGCTCAGCCCTCACCTTTATCTGTTAGGACTCATGGTGTTTACGCTCCCTGGGAATTTACGCCCCCGCTCGTCCCGCGAAGCACAATCCTCTCGGAGACGCTGCCCATTCCGTGCTTTGTGCTTGAGGCACATTCACAGCAGACTGACCTGAGAGTAATGCTGCCGGTTTGGGGGGGTGTATCACAGGCTGCCGGACGCCCAGGCTGTGGTGATGTCACCCCCCCTCCCCCCACTGTCCCTCGTCTAACGTCAGTGTTTCCCTCACTGCTCTGCTACCTCGATGGCATTACGCAGCCGGTTTTTGTTCTGTGTGGGTCCTGGGCCCAGGGTGCGGGTTTAATGGAGGTCAGCCTGCCCTCTCCCCCCATAAGGAGCCCCAACCCCCCATAAAGAACAATCACGGCCCTTAGGTTTAATTGGGTTTGTGTTGGGTGACCGGCAGTGGCTGCTGGTACCCCCCCCCCTGCCCTCCATCAATGAAACAGCAACAAAACAGCCACAGTCTCTTTCACAGCGCCCCATTTGTGCACAGGCGAGTGTTTCGGCGTTAGTCAGACATCACTCCCAGTCTCCCCCCCCAGGATTAATTTGGTTTGTTTGGCTTACAGCTGCTACCGCCCCCCGTGTGAGGTACGCAGGAGGAAGTGTGAGGCGGGATTTTACTTCAGCGAAGAGGTGTGCCGCTGTATACCCACGTACTGGAGGAGGCAGGACTGAGGAGGCGGGGTGTACTGGCTGGTAAACTGTACCCCCTCATCAAAAACGTCACATGGACACAGAGTGTGGGATTATGGGAAATATAAATGACAGTAACAACGGCAGCATCAGCATTGAGAAGCTATAAGAGAAAACAAAGCCGGATGTGAGCATAATGACGTAATGAACTGAGGACTTACACACGCCGTCTGTTTCTATGGTTACCGGCTCCGTTTTTATTTGTATGTGTCAAATAATGATTTTATAATTTATTGCCACTAATTGTTTGCAAATATTCCTGTTCATAGTATTTCAGCCTTTCAGGAAAATACACTGTGATCAATATTTTTGTATCATGTGAAATACCTTTAAAATAAAATATAAAGTTGTATTACATATTCCTATTTGTCTGCCAGCGTAACGCAACGTCAGTGTGGAGATGGTGCATTTCAGTTCTGTTATTTCACTTTGTAATGGTGCCTTTAATAGGTGGCATTCCATGAAATGTAGTGAATATCAGCCAGTGTATATTCAGTTATTCCATGAAAAATACCGATTCACTTTAATAATTGTTGGATGCAAGTTTGCCACAAAATGTATTTTTTTTTACCAGCTTAAGGCATGTAAGCTGATTGAACTCTGCAGGGGAGGAAGGGGCTCGCTTTGCATCTCAGCTGGGAGACATCATGTTAGCATTTAGCGGCTCTGCGTTTCTGGGACATGACCCGAGACATGAATCACGGTGTTATCAGGGGGCAGTGGCTGGCCACGTGTGCCTGCCTCAGACGCTTCCAGGTAAAACCCAAAGCTGGAGAGACGTTTCCGAACGGAAGAGATGAAAAGCGTGAGGAGCAGTGAGGTTACCGTGGAAACACAGGCAGCCTGCGTCCGTGTCAGGAAGCTCAAGAAATTCACATTCAAGCTTCCATGCTTTGAAAAGGCAGGTCCAGCAGGAGCTTTCCGGACTCGGGCAGGAAACACTGCGCGGGAATCAAGGCCGAGCGGTTATCTGTCAACACGCACAACGAGTGGTGAACGTTTCCATGGCAACAGACAACGCCAAGCTTTTCATTGCAGAGTTTGAGTGACGGGATCCGGTGCTGGGAGTGAGGATGCATTTTACCTTTAAAGATTTAAAAATGTGTAGAAAGTTGAAAGAAATGTACTAATGCATGAAGGAGAATGAAGGAGAGTGTAATTGTAGCTATTTATAGTGTTTCGTGATGTACTTTCTTTTAAAAAAAAAATCTGTCTTAAATGTGCCAATTGTGGATTCTGTTTGTGGAAAATAAGCAATATTTTAGCCATTTGGTCGGTCCTGAAACTTTTGAGGCACTTTCATCAGTGCGTACAACACAATGAATTGATTCCTTTTACCAATTACGAAGAAATACCCTTCCAAAAATCAATGCAGTTTGGTGTCCCTTGGGGCACCACTGAGAGAATGTTTGAGGCATTGTTTTGAACATGGGCAAGACGGTGGCCTGGGACGTGCCTGCAAAGGAATCAAGAGAATCAAAAGCCTTTTATAAGGGCAAGAAGGTCATGTGGTCTCAGGCCAACCAATGCCCAGCTTTGGTTTCTTATGAGGTGCCAGAACTTCATAGTGAATTCTAAAAGTGGTCTGGATTAATGCAAACTGCCAGGCAAATACCAGAACAAACAGAGGTTGCCACCAATGGAAAGCATTTAAAAGTCCGTGGAAAGATCCGGAACGTTAGCTGGGAAACGGCAAGGCAAGGCGAGACTGAAGTGTGACAGGACATGGGTGTCTTTTGGCTCAGTTGTACCTTGACGTTATTTCCTATTTATCAGTAAATACAATAAATCTCTTGTCTTTCTACGTCTGCTTGCGGTTGTTTTTTGTGAGATCCGCGGGGTGTGGAGCAGGGGAAACTTTAGGCTGCCCATTACAGGTCTTTCATAGCAGTCACACAGAATACTGACCTCAGCCTCCAGGGACACTGGTACGTGACAAGGGGAGAAAAAAACAACCAGGGAGGGAAAAAGGAACACGATTTAAATTTACAATGAAATTACTCCAAGGCATTTGGCCCCCGCTGCCTCCGACGGGGTGGGACTAGGACTCACGGGGTCACCCCCGCATGCCAGGTGGCCTCCATGTTTTTCAGCTGCTGTCTGGACCTCCGCCCCCACATCTGGAGAGCGTTACTCTACCTACGCGGTATCACAGGAATAAATCCTGCTGAAATGCGCTCCGTTAGACGTGCCGCTTATTTGCCCTGAATAGGTTCCTCTCTCGCCACACAGGTACTTCACCACTGTTCCGATCTGTCAGGCCCCCAGCGATCCGGGGTTATGCTATGCCCCACCTCCCAAAAGTAAAAATAAATAAATAAATTACTCATGTCGATCACAATAAGCAGAGGCAGCTATTGGCATCTGACAGAGGGCTTCGCGTCTTATGACCAAGCTGACCCTTTCAGAGACAGTGGGCCCATCTAAAATTGCTCTCAGTCTGTTTGGATGTTTCGCACTGCATTTAATCACCTCCTAGGAAGGGGAAGTCAGATTTCTGAATAAACAAATGCCTTACAGTCGTCGTCTTTATGAACACACTTCACAGACTTGCCGGTTTAGACAAATACACCTGGGCAGTGAAGGAATAAAGTTCTAATGAAGTTCTATAAAATCTGATTATGGCTGGGCAATAATAAGGATGCAGAATGATCAAGAGGTATGTGAGATGTATGTGTTCCCAGTGGGATGTCAGAGACAGACAGACCAGGCAGTACCGCTCTGTGTCCCAGGGCTCACCTGCTCAGGAGTGGGGGGGGTTACATCAGCGACGAAAGCAGCTCGCATTGACGGTGGACTGTGAGCTAACATCTGGCTGCCGGCCTGTGAGCTAACGTCTGACCGGCGTCCTCCGCTCTCCGTAACGAAGGCAACCTCATCCTGCCAGAGCTTCTGTGGCTCTCAGCATCTCCTCCCAAATTTTGGTGCCCCATCAGCCCAGAAGATGACGCGGCCCAGGAGCGATACAAGACTGGAGTTCCAGAATTCGCCACGTTGTCCCCCCACCATTCGGTCAGACAGCCGCCCAACAGCTCTTGCTGTCTGAGGAAGGCATCACACCTCCATCCATCCCTCCAGGACACTCCACCTTTGATGAACCAGCTTCACAAACATCTACAACAGTTGTGGCTGTTCTGTTTACAACTTTACCGCAGTTCAGGTCCAATGGTTTACTGACCTGACGCCAATGAAGTCCTGGAGCCTCTCAGTGTGTGGGCCTCGTGAAGGTCTAACCCTCCGGAGATCAGAAGCTTAAGCATCTTCGCACCTGCCAGTCCCACGGTAAGGTCCATGACTTGGCCATTTCCATGCCTTTACTGTCCTGTAAGGGGCGCCGTGTACCAAGGCCCCTCAGCTGACATGAGGCTTGAAGATCCCTCACGCCAGACATCGGACGGCCAAGAGGCCAGCACTCAGAAACATTTATGGCAACAGCTAGTGATCGCTAGGCAACACACTATTACGGGATGACACTTCCATTAGTATTGCGCCACATCTGCAAGAGACCCTCCATGTAATGTGTTCCTCATTAAATCATTTGTTTTGGTTCATCCCTTCATGTCTCCCGCTTGCTCTCTCCTCCTGTCCAAACACCTGCCTCCTCTTAGTCGGCGCGTGGTGCCGAGGATTCGGCTGGGCGAGCAAGCGTGCTCCAGGTCCTGTGGGACGCCTGTATGCCTCGGAAACTCTTATGGCGCTTCGCCGTATTTCATGCGGCGCCGTGTTTTTTGTCCATGGAGCTTGAGCTAAAAGGTGGGGGGTGAGGTGCATGCTGGGAATATGACTGAAAGCTTTGCTTAGCTGTTTGTTTTTCGATTGCCCCCCCACCTGCAGTCTTACAGTCATATGACCAAGTGTGCAGGTGGCCCGTGTGCCGCAGTAACTGTTTTGGCTCCCAAGACCCCCCCTCCTTCTGGAAATTACTCCAGGTTAAGGGGTGTAAGGAGACCCATGTCATCAAATAAGGCTAGCAGGGGGCCAGCACGCGGGCCGGTAATAACGAGAGGTGCCCTCGTACGTGCCCCCTGTGCCAATCAGCAGTCCCATGCTGCAGGCCAATGGCAGGCCACTTGGGAACTGGTCGTGACATTCGGCAGGTCGAAGCCTCCCTCAGTACTGCCGTATCCTCATGTGAGTTCAGCTCCTGTGAGCAAACATCCTGCGCCTTGCTTAAGCTCATTTTCTGGTCCTGGTCCACATGTGAATCACCGGGGCCAGAGGACATCAGCCAGAGGAAGACACCCTCTGGCAGCAGACACCCCTGGCTTGCCTGGTCCTATGGGCCGGGCCGGGCCGGGCCCTCGACCTCTTCCTGTAGCACTGTGACCTACCTGCACTCCCCCGTGGTCCTTTTCCTGATGGGCGGGGGCAAGGTGAACACGCCCACGGAGCCTTGCTCGCCACCATCTGCGGGGGTGACGGGTGCGGTGGAAGGTTAGGTGGGGGGGGGAGGGGTCACGGTGATGCGTCACATGCGGCTTATCAAGCAAGTGGATCGGAGCTCTTCCCTTTCCTCAAGGAGGAAGAAACGAGATAATAACGATGTTAGGGAGTCGGCTCACAGCCTCCGGGGGGGGGGAGTCAGGGCAGGGGCTGGCATGGCAGGACATCACACAGAAACACAACATGCTGGTGCTTGCTGACCTTATGAGATAATCAAGATGCATTAAACAGTTTCTGTTTTTAAAACACCCCCCCCCCCAAGACTGATTGGGAGGGGGAGGGGGAGTAATGCAGTTTTATATCAATTAATGTAACCATATCTCCGAAAGCAGTGAGAACGTGCAGAGCCGGCACAGCTTATTTTTAGAGTGACCCGGGGTAGCGCTGGGCCAAAGGGGCCAGGGCTCGGGGTGGGGGCCTGTAGGAGCGGCCCCGCCCCGCCCCTCCACTCCCCTCTCTACTCTATGTTTGTTTAGGCGCTGAGAAAGGAAGCCATTAAGTGTTAATGACAAATTAATCAGTGGGCAAGAAACGAAGGATGTGGACTTTGGCAGGAGGAAGACTGCTTTTCACTCGGCATTGAAATGGGTCCCAACATTTACCTGTAATGAGGGTAAATAAACGATGGGGGCGAGGCTGCCAGGGGTGGGGGGGGCACGCTGTTACCTCGCCCCCCTGCCGTGAGACAATGCCAACTTCGCATCCGAGTCGCATTTTAATAGTGCAGCTTGTCCTCCGCAGTTAGGGCGACGCTGAGGGCCAGGCTGTTAATAACCCGCCAGGAAGTCGCATTTCCTGCGCTAACGAGGTCACTCTGTACTTGCTGCTGATGGGCCGGGCACACTCCCCGCCGCACGTCCAGCTTAACTGCGTATTTCGGTGGCTGAGGACCCTCGGTTTGTCCAAAGCAATACCCGCCCATCTGGGACTGTCATTAGTGCTAGTGTGATTAGCTATTTCTGAAACACAGGGCCCTCTCTAGTAAACGGGGGGCACATGCCCAACATCGGATACAGTCTTGCAATCACAGCCCTGTGTTACGCGTAAGTATTGCGCCACATCAGGTCCCGTCAGATCTGTGGTACGAATTCAAGACTAGAACCAGCCCACAAAGGTCACAGGTGATTCATAAAGGGGCCCTAAAGACTGGAGTGGTTTTTGTATTTCACTTTCGGGCCTTTTTAAAGGGTATTGTTTCTGACCTATTAAATTAGCAGTCTGCTCTTAAGGCAAAAGTAAAACTACAGCTCAGCTTCCAGCAACAGACCCAGCTTCAGCCATCGCTCTCATCTGTGAAGGATGTTTGTGCTTCAGGTCGAGTTATCTCCCCTCAGGAATTTCCACGGCAAGCCTTGGTGGTCCAAAATACTAATCGAATTACAGAGAAAATAAAAACAGCGGCCGCTGGAAGCCGCAGAGGTCAGGCTCGGCCTGAATCCAGCGCCGTCACACGTGACCTCGTGCGGGACCAAAGTAAATGGCGAGTGATTCAGGTTTCCCCGCTCCAGTGTGGTTTCAGTCCTTTTCCGCCATATTCTATGGCCTCCGGTTCCCTCTGGTTCTGTTTTCATTGGACCGAGTCGACACTCTTAATCTTATTTACACTGCAAAATTACACATATCTTACAAAAAATGTACAGGCTTTTTTCAGGACCTCATTTATTTAACTTCATATTTCTACTGATCTTCAGCTGATACCAAACCGCCTGTCACAAAGAGTGAATATTTTTATATTTATAGGCAAATAAATTAACCTGATGAACTTTCCGTGCAAATGATAAATACAGAGGGCTTCACAGTTCATGTTTGAATTAAATCTCCCTCAGGTTTCCAGTGGCTCGTGGATCATTTTAAAATGATTAAACGTGGGGGTGTCCCACGGCATACATTCCCGTAAATGGCCGTTTGATCGTTTTCTGACCTCAGAAGGGTGCCCCTCCAGAGCCCAGTCTTCACAGCCTCAGTGAGAATCCCTAACTCACTGCAACACCCCACAAACGTGGGTGTCAGGTCCATGACCTTACACAACCCGGGGAGGCCCGTGCCTGCCCAACATTGTACTGATATTAAAATGAGATGCTATTCTACTTCACCATGGGTTTGTTTTTGAGGGAGCGGTCAGCCAACGAGGAGACAGAGTGTCTCACATATGCAACCTAAACAAACAGTCATAATAGCATAATGACCACAGCAGAAAAACATTTCTGAAGTATTTTTTTTTACAGGGGAACATTTCCAAACGCAAGGCTAGAAACTCATACCTTTAAAATATCTATGCAATAAAACAATGTTATGATGGTGTGTAAATATAGAGTCAGAAAGTGATGGCGTGTCTTTCAGGGAAGCTGACCTTTTCCTCACTGCGAGTTTCTGTGCCAAAGTTTGCATGTTTCTGCACAGTGTGGCACTGTGCCTTATTAGCCAATGACAACATCCAGTCCCCTCTGATGGAAATGTGCTTTAAAGTGGCAAAGAGACCCCATGATTCCTATCAGAATGACCCACACGTGTTCTCCAGCACACCGTGTGAGGTGAGAAACGGGATGGCAAGGCACAGACGAGCGCTTCCTGGTGAAATGCGTCAGAAATGATGAGACATGTGCGTCCAGCCCCCACCCCCCGCCGCCGCACTTGTCTCTCTCACTCCTGAGATCTTGCTTTATTCTCCCAGTATTGCCCCCCATGTCACCTGACTTCCATCACCTGCCTGAGAGGCAGCTCAGGTGTAGGAAGAACGGGGTCATCCAGGAAGCCAGGCTAGACCCCGGTGCAGTGGAATGGCACAGAACTGTGGTGGGGAGGTAAAGGGGATCGACTCTAACCCCACTGCTACAGTGGTACAGTGGCTCCAAGGAGACAGGAAGTCAGAAGAGAAGAAAGCAGTAATGTGCCCTGCATCTCGTTCAAGGAAGGAGTCCAGTCAGCACCAGGTTCCATTAACCTGGTCTCCAGTAACAAACCAAACACATGCATTTCAGGTGGACTGACAATTCTCTCTAAACCAGGGTTTCTCAAACTAGTCGTCGGGTCCCCCCTAGTTCACCAGGAATTGGGAGAAAGCAATCACGTGGACAGTCAGGAGGTCCCCGATGACTGGTTTGAGAAACATGTGATCATGTGACCTGCATCAGGCACCACCCCATCTGGGGTGGGCTCTATCTCAAACTCTCTGCCTCCCAGGATGGACTCAGGACCCGAACAGGACTAACAGTCACGGTTAATCCTTCTCTTCTCTGTCACGCCACAAAGTCCTCCAGATCTGCTCCGAAACTTTCACAACGTTTGCCTCATGTCACATTTGTCAAACCCGGAATATTTCACAGCCTCTGCAATGTGAAAGTGCTTTAGAGGGTCAGAGTGTTCTACAGCACTGGGGCATTCTGGGAAAAAAGAAAATAAAAACCTACTTGGTACCCCCTCCCCCTGTTCAACAATTCAAAGGTATTCGGGGGTCTAGTGCATCATACGTCTTCAGAGTTGAACTGTGGCCCTCAGTTTCCAGGCCGAGCTGATAACTTCCATCTGTCCAGAAATCAAAGGCCGCCCCTGGAGCCCAGAACAGCCCACTCTAGGTGCCCCCCCCCCCGGGCCCTCAGAGCCGTAAACACTAGCTGCTACCTAGAGCAGTTCATTTTATGTCTCTGGCCAAGGGTTCCACCCACACTACCGCTGTTCTGGCATTAAGAACCCATCACCGGACTAACGCTGATGTGGAAAAAGCCGTCGGTTCTCCTCCAGTCAGACACACCTTCCTCCACACTGAGACAATTTTGACAATTCGATGAATTACAGAACCTCAGTGATCCGGGCGAATGGCTTCCACAGGCCTCACATTGACGTTTTATTGTTATATAACCGTCTGCCCCAAAGATATATGATCTGAACCCCCCCCCCAATTTCCAATTCATGTGCACTGGTTCTTAAAACTTGACACGTGTCCACGTGTAGTGAAAAACTTTCACTACAGACAAGAAAACTGCACTGGTGTAAAATTTCACACACACAAGCGCGGGTCTGAGGGAAGTAGCCGCAATTAGCCTGCGATTGACTTACTGTATGGCGGCTGGATTCTCTGCAGGATGCATTCCTACCTGCAGCTGGCATGCGGCTCGCAGCCGTAATGCGAACTACCGGTCGTTTTTCATGCGACGAAGCTGAATTTAGAGTTACCTGTTTCACATTTTCCACATTATGCGGAAGAGCCAGAGTTACCAAGAGGAGTGTGTGTGCACAGAGAGACAGACAGACAGAGACATACATGCACACAAGTAAGAAGAAGGAAACCTCTCCACCGATCCACCTTTTCCATGTTTATTATGTACGAGTCGTCCGGTTCCTGGTGATCCGGACACCTCTGTATGTTCAGGATTCAGCACTCAGGCCCATGTTTAAGATTTATCATCATGATGTAGCTCCACCTGGATACTACCTGCAAGGCTCTTAATAGCCCTAGAAGTGTGGCACCAGTTGTGCACCAGTTGTGGCACAAGTGCAAAATTCCCAGCAGTGATGCGGAGAAAAGTCACGTTATCTGCAGTTATCATCACAGCCCAAGCATGTCCCAGTGAAATCCCAGTGAAATCCCAGTGAAATCCCAGTGAATCCCATCTGTTAAGCAGCAGTGACTGGCTGTGAATATGAGCACAATGAACTTCAGAGTGTTGGGTGACACCGTTCCAGTCCCGGTTAAACATTCTGCATCTTGGCTGGCGGCGTGGGGCGTGCCCAGAAAATGTTACTTTGTCTCCTGGATACAGTTTGACTTCAACAAAAGTCTTAATTACCACAACAGCTTCTTAGAGAAGGACCGACATCCCCCTGGACAGGAAGGAAAGGGGGTAATGTGCCCAGGCTCCAGATTCTGAGATAGTCATTCACGGCATCACTGCAGTTCACACCATATATTACCTCAGAAGGCCCATTATTCTCTATCTAACACTCTTCCTGCCATTGAATTTCCCAAAGACCTGTGACCTCGGGTTTGAGGGCAGCCCAGTTTCCCATAAGGTGTGTGTGAGTCTACACTCCACTGGCCGGGCACGCCCCAGACTCTTTGGTGTGGCTAAAACAAAACGTAGTAGTCGCACTTAAAAAATTAATTTAAAATATCCAACCTGCTAATGTTATTGAGATTGAATCCCATGAACACAGCTGCAATGGGAGGCCCTCTAGCACTGTGTCGCCTCCTGGGATTGCCGATGTGTCATTGTGAGAGCCCACACACATATCCAAGTACTGATTTTATTATTACAACTTATTTTACTTGTTTTTGGTTTAACGGATTTCGAAGGCTAGCTAAATATGGTTTAAAACTGTGCTGTGACAGGTGATCTTTGAAACAGGTCAACAACAAAAACAACAAATTACCTTTACTCCAAGTATTTAAAAATGCAGACCTAAAACCAATAAAAAAAAAAAACTCACCGTTAGCCATCAGCAGTTAGCAGCCTGATAATAGCAGGTGAAGCTAGCAAGCTAATGCTATCACTGGCAGCAGCTGGCTGAGAACGATGCACAGCCACTCAGCATGAGGCATGAATCGACACGAAAAGGTCACGCCACTCGCAATCCCACCATCAGTGATGGAGGTGCCAAGGCTG
Organism: Mormyrops boulengeri; assembly: GCA_026781065.1. Classification (NCBI taxonomy): domain Eukaryota; kingdom Metazoa; phylum Chordata; class Actinopteri; order Osteoglossiformes; family Mormyridae; genus Mormyrops; species Mormyrops boulengeri. The sequence continues at coordinate 10,459,134 of JAODLD010000056.1, read as the reverse complement.
GCGGCCATGGCAGGTGCACTGCGGTGTCGGTCAGACGTTTCTAGAAAAGACGCACTTCCCTCGTCGTTCCTCCGCGATATGCGCAAATAGGAAACGTGTTTCCCGGGACGCCATCCGGACACGACGTTACTGGTCTGGTGTTACCAGTACAGCAAGGGGGGCTAAGGACTGGACAGCTGTTTCCTTTATAAAAAAAAAAGGGGCATGTTTGTATTTTTAGCTGGGACACCTTTCACAAGCCACACTTGTGCTATATAACCCAATTCCAACATGGTTGCAGGTTTGGCCTTGCAGCCTACTCTGAATGCTGTCGTTTAGGTGCAAGGCAGTAAAATGCCGTTCACAGGTATGGACACGTGGCAACAACCCTCAGGACCCCCACGTACAGGACCTTTCACACCTCCGCAGTTATGGACTTGAGCAAAATATGCACCTCTCTGTCAAAGGGAACAAATTATGGCCCAATAATAATCCTCAAAGGTGACAAAGGGACATAGATTTTTGCAGTTAGAGATAAATATTTTCGGTTGTCTTGGAAACCCAGTGCTCACTATAGCAAAACAAAAGAGGCACTAAATAGTACTGATGTACTCTAAAAGCGGGCAGTCTGCTGGCGTGCATCAGTAGACAGAGGAAAGCATTTGAAGACCAGTCCAAGGTCAGAGAAATACGAAAGTCGTTAATGTTTATAGAACAAGACTCGTAGAGTCTGTAAAAAAAAAATACCCGACTCGTTTCAAACATATGATCTTTCTCAAAAAATATAAGTGTTTTACAGTGAGTGTTTTACAGTGAGTACTGGTCCAGAGGCTGGAATTCTCTTTAACTAGTCCATCTGTTACTGTACTTCATACCGTAATGCAAGCGTGTGCCATTTCTTAACATAACGGCTGCGCATTACTCAACAGGACATATTTTAACTCCACCTGAGCCAGCCCACAATCACTAGAAGCCTGCAAAAAAAGAAGAAAGAAAGAAAGAATACGGCCTATTAATTCCTTTAAACATTCATGACATTGCTGGGCTTTCCGTAGCTTCACTCTTGTGTAATCACATTGAGAAATTCAGCACTGATGTTACCTTCCCCTGGGACTAGGCAACCCTGCACTCAAAACCTTCGAGTTGGCGGTGACCTCTGACCCCGACAGCTCCCGCGCATGGCGACACAGATTCTGTAAGGTGGCACGTAATCGTTAACATCTGCATTCGTGAACCTGATTTAAAAAAAAGAAAGAAAAAAGCATAAACATCTGTCCATGAACTTGATTTTCTAGTGTAGGGTGAAGATGTTCCGCAGTGGAAAAATCTCCTGAGGAGGAACAGCATGGGGTCTCGCTTAATCAGCCTACGGCATCGAAGCGCGTCCAAATTCCGAGGGTTTCGTTGCACCATAAAGTGTGACGCTTATCCCACATTCCATCAATACAGAACACCCAGTTTATCCCATAATCCATCTCCGCGGAAAACCACCTCCACTCTCATTTACCGGAAAAAATAACTACACATCTGACACCTATCAAACATTTACAGAGGCATCGCTTTCAGAAGGTTACCTAAATTTTATACTAAACATTTTCGGGAAAAATAAAAGTTAAATCATTCTCTACCTTATCTGGCAACTCCCGTCCTAGACATGCTAGAAATCAAACAGACACAAACATGTTGACCCCGAACGCGTGTCCCAGTGTCACGCGTGTGAAACACACTGCATTTTAAGCCTTCACTGCACGGCTGAATTCCCCTACCAGATTTCAGATCTATCAGGTGGGTGTCTGAGGATACCACCACATCAAGGGGGATGTTGATGGAGCTGGCAGTCCTGCCCCTCACAAACGAGCTGGGGGGGGGGGCTCCAGTGTTCAAGGACACCAGCTCATCAAATAAAAAAAATAACATCTAACAGCCATTTTGATGTTTCATATTTTATGTTTTTCTTAATGAAATTATGGAAATAAAACCCATAAGAGCAGAGAGGATGTTCCCGACATTGGTTGTATTGGAGATACGGCTTTGATTCAGCTTGATTTGCATGAAGAGTCTGGAACATTCCTTCAAATTCTGTCGGTCCCTCAGAGCATCAGCCCACCCCAAATGCTTCAAGACCAGCATGCTTGAACCCAGGATTTCAGGAATGGCCCATTAAACAGTCATAGCATCTGACCGTCTGTGACTGCGTTTGTCCCGAACTGAAACGATGATGTAAGCAACCTTGATCCAGTTGGTTTCTATTGTGACAAACACACAATGGATTCCTCTGCTCCCAAAAGCCAGAGGACCTCCGTTTAATTATGTCATTTGTTTTATATTATTCCTGTATCCCCTCACTCCCCCATATAACCACAGACTGGGGGGTTTAAAAGAATGCACAAATAAATAAATAAATGAATAAATAAAATACACAATTGTCCCTCAATTCAATGGCCGGTACTTGTCCTGTCACCCAGATATTTTGCCGGGGATGGTGGCTTTGAGGTGCCGAGACCAGCAAGGTCATTCGATGGCGTTACCCAGGGGTTCTGGCCCAACGGGGTGGGGGGGGGGGCATTCACATGACTCAGCACCCCGCAGTTCTATCCCTCCAGGGCGAGAAAAAACCCCTCACACTTCAGAGGGCTGCAGTGCTTGGCGGTAACTAGGAACAGGCATGACTGTCCAAGTCCAGCTACTTCAGGAAAACAGGAGAGACTACTTACGAAAGGCAGATGGATTTTAAATTATTAAAAGATTAAAATGCTGCCAGACTATAAACTGGTTGCGGCAACAACAGACAGTGAAATATATTTTATATATAGTACTTAATTTAAACAAACAAAAGAAATTAATATCAGAGCTCGAAAAAGCATCAATGAAACCATGTCTTTTCCCCCAGAATGGAGTGCAGAGAATCGGTGATCACATCATCAGGCAGCAATATTACAC
>JAODLD010000056.1:10437288-10456115 GCA_026781065.1 Mormyrops boulengeri | reverse complement strand
CCCCCCCCCCCCCCCCCCCCCCCCCCCCCCCCCCCCCCCCCCCCCCCCCCCCGCCCCCCCCCCCCCCCCCCCCCAACACCACACACAGTGACATGTATAACTGGCAGGACATCTCATGCTTGTGCAGATATTGCATCCCGACTCAAATGTTCAGCGTTGCCATTCCCTTTTCATGTGGCTCTCAGCATGACAGCGCCCAGCTATGCCAAGCACCGCACAAGCCTGGCGTGTTACAAACGTGTCCTTAAAAAGGCACTTCTCAGTTCCAACAAACTTCCGGGGTGAAGGACACCGCTGCTCACATTCCTTTTACACGGACTTCCAGCTGTAATTGCCTCATTCTTTTTAAACACGAGCAAAACAGAATCAAGATGGTCTTTCCGTCCGCCTAGTCACAGAACATTCCTGACCTGCTTTCCACTAACCCCCTGCCAGACACGCAAAGGTAAAAACAGATTTCCCCTTATTCTTGTCATCAGTAGGAAATTAGCAAAGACTCAAGCTTACCAGGCACTCTGCTGCCACCTGCTGTCATGGCACCTTCTGGTTATCTAGCATGTACAAGAACGACTAACGCAATGGTGCAATAATTCAAAAGCTATGTACAGCAAAAGCAAGAGAATACATTTGTTCTAAAATTACACAAAACACTATAGTGTGATTCAACTGAGCAGAAGCATATGTGTTGGGTCATGTGACTCTCCAAAGGCAATTCGCAGAGGCGGTGCTCAGAAAGTCATCCGCCAAACCGTTGGGGGGGGGGGGCATTTGCTCAGGAATGGAAAACAAACAGTCTCACAGTAACAGTTAAAGGTAGTTTTTGAATTTAGGAGCTATAAAAAGGGAAGGAAACACCCTCTCAAACTCTGCATTAAAACTGAAAAACACACTGACCTCTGCTACCAGGCAGCTTTTATTAAAAGTCATAAAAGTGAACATCACAAACAACCGACTGTCCAAATGGGGGGGGGAGATCAGTAGCTCTTTGTGGTTTCGTAAGTATCGGGGAAAGTCAGCGACTTGTGTCCGGAGCCTGTGACAAGGGGCAGGATGCCGGCGTTCGGCACCACGTTCCACGACAATGTGAGGGTGATGTTTTTGTTGGCCCTGCAGAGAAGGACAGCGGGTTAGAACTTGTCTGCTATCAGTGACAAGCTAGAAATGAGTTTGTTGTTCATTATCACCTTTTACATAACAAGCATTTTGTCTTGCAGGAGTTCTGTGAACAGAGTCCCTGTTCAATAGCGCCCTCTGGTGCCACTAAAATGCAGGCACAGTACGACATGACTGACCATATATATCTGCAGATATAAAGCCTGATGGAAGGAAATATTCTGATATAAAAAAGAAATTTTGGCAGTGAAGAATTAAAATAAGTTTACCTAAGACCGTTGCCATCATCGAAAAAGAAGTATTTGGACTTCATGTCTTTCAAATAGAGCTTGGTCTGTTCTCCTCTCAGCACGATCTTATCCCAGAGCACCACCTGGTTCAATGCCTGGAAGAAGATTCTCATCAGTTCAGCTGCTCGGGCCTGGAAAGGCACCAGGTCATGTGACTTCACCCAGAAGGCTGAGTCGCCAAGAATGCTGGACTGCTACAGTGTTCCTTTGGGCATCTTAATCAGCCAAAATAACCCATTTCTTGATTTACGTTTCATTACTTTATTTTTGTAAAGCAGCAGGACACCAAATGGCAACCAGACTGTCACGAGGAGGACACAGGCCGGAGGTGTTCTGGCGGATGGGGACGGCATTTCGGCACTCTAGGGCCACCTGCTGGCAGCTCAGAAAGCTGCACTTGGAGCACTCAGGTGACAGAGCAAGAACAGAGGCACAAACAAGCTGGAGACTACTGCGGGAGGAAGGGGACACTCCCCGGCACTACCAGGGCGGCATGGCGGTCATCTACCGAGAGAGACTTAGCGGCCATTTCCAGTGGTGCGAAAATGACACATACAAAGAACTTTTCAACGTCTGACCAGTTATTTAAATTCATATTTGATTTAAAAGACTGGGGGGGGGGGGGTATCACCCCATCTCCAACCAGAGCGCACTGCTATTAGAACGTAGGACCCAACACTCACATTGCTCTTAGTGGTGTACTCAGCCGATAGGTAGAGAAACAGCTGCTTCACGTTCCAGTCAAAAATCGGCTGCAGATGTGATCGCGGTTAAGGAGAAACACCCCCATTTGATGCAAACAGGGGCCGTCTTATGACAGCTGCCAGCGTCAGGGCGTTAATGCATAACTGACAAATACTTTTACACCTTAAAGCAAAGCAGGAAACACACAGTCTGCGTGGAGCTGGTTTCAGTCCACAACATCACACATACAGAAGGATATCAGCTGAAATGTCAAAGGTAAGGAAGCCCAAGTCACTTCTTTCCCTTGGGCCAGTGAAGTCATCCACGTTTTTCCTAATGGGGGACCAAAGAGATGCAATAAAGCAGTATTTGACAACGATTCAGTAACTTCACTTTAACCCATTGATTTGGTGCACTGGAGGATTTACATTAGCATGATTATCTTATCTAGTTTTTTGAAAAGTTGAAATACGAGGATGGTGCTCCTGGACCCATGAAGCCCTGGAGCCATTGGAGCGTGACGTCACGTTAATTAAGCAGACAGCCGGAAAGGCTGCAAATCGGCTGCAGACAGACGGGGAGCTGCAGACAGCGCCGGGGCGTGTATGCGCGATACATACAAGGTTATCGCTTTTAATGCAAATGCAGCACCAGACCTGCGATGACAATCTGGCTCTTCGTTGATTACAAATGGATAAATAAGCTGCAGGGTTAACGGACCGGATGTGTGTTAAACTGTTACTTATGCAGCACTAATATATATTTATCGCCGTTGAATAAACATTCATCCCTGTGCATAGAGCAAGTCCCGGGCGTATTTGATCTGATTTATGCAGTGGACACAGGCTCAGGTCCGAAGAACATACGCACGGATTAACACTTAGATGGGGTCGTCGGGCCGAATTGAGGGACGCGGGACTCACAGCATCACTTTGGAGACGTGGATGTCCACCGGAACGCTGCGGTCCTTAAAGGCCGTGGTGATGAAGCAGCCGAAGGTCAGCGCCGCCATGACGCTGAGCGAAAAGGCGAAGAGGGAGTTCGCCCGCGATAATACGGTATTCATCTCGGAAAAGGAGCCTTCTAACCGGACAGCTCGCGCCGAGCTCGAGCCACCAGGAAATGCGCGAAGGAGCGGAAGTCAGCGGAAGTGATGACGACGCCTCTGGCGAAGACGGGTCTGCCAGCCAGACTTCCGCCCTCTGTCGGCCAGGAGGCTACATTACGGCACCTTAACTCCCCTGCTACACAACACAAATCGCGTCCTAAAATTTCTCAGATGTCGACCAGCCCCCGCCCCTAATACCCTTTTGACTAATGACGATTAAAAAAAATGATCCTTTTGTTTGGTAGCATATGCAAACACCGACAGGAAAACAACATGTACTGTTTACATTTATATGAGATGACCAGTTACTCATTACGGTCAAACTTTCCCACAAAGCAAAAAACAAGCTGAAATTAATGACACTTTGGTGCCCTGTGCAGTGGAAACATTGAAAAAAAAAAACATTCTGTTTCCAAAGGAGTGGTCATAACACAAAGCACAGGATGCAAAATTGTGAAATTCAGAAAGATTGTATCCTTACAGTAATCCTTATAAGCTTGCAGTTGAGTGCATTATTACTTTATCCAGCATGCAATCTAAATTTTCAGTCCATGCTACTAATAATACTGACATTTACAGCATATCTATTTGCTTGTTTACATACTTCTTCTGAATGAACTGAAGCACAGGAATTTGCTCTTAAACATAATATGGGTCTTTCTCACAAGCTCAGCACTCTAACATCAATTTCTCTCATTATTATTATTAGTTTAATGACAGGTTTACATTGTATTGTTGTCTAAAATGTTGATTTTTGCCTCTGGTAGTTAATGAGTTAATGGTTAGGGGCGTGAATTTGTAATTGAAAGATCGTTGGTTCGAATCCCTGACCAGCAAGACACCACTGAGGTACCCTGAGCAAGATACTGCTCCCCGCGTGCTGATCGAATTAGCCGCCCCCTGCTAAGTCACATATGGGTTAAATGCAGAGAACACATTTTGTCGATCTGTGGTGTGTCAGTTTATCTATCCTTATAGATCAAATTTTTATATCACATCGTTAGACCATTTATTGCCTTTTGTTATTCCGGTGAAATCAGTCTTTAAATACTAATAGGTTTGTGATGTTTTTCATTGAAATAATTAATTTTACCAATGCACTTATGTGTAAATTAATCATGAAGGGATCAAAAGGAGAGAAAGCATCTAGGACACCACTATGCAAATTAATAATTGGTGAGTTACTGGTGAATAGGAATAGTGATCATGTCTTTTTTTAATATCATAATAATGTTTACAATTGATAAACTGAAGTCCATGAATTTGCAGCAGTCATTGTATACAGGAAGGTAGTTTACCATTAGGGAGCCTGTTTATATGCATCACGACTGGATCAGATAAAATCTCTCTAAACATTCCCTAGCCAGCAATGTTTTTTCATAAGCATGAGGTTATAGCTACATGTGTCACGTTCGCCGGTAATGCGAACGGGCGAAGCAGGCGAAAAGGAGCCGTGAATATGAATAAACCGAGTTTATTCAGGAATGCGGGAGACAAACGGGGCGAAGGCACACAGCAAACAACAATGATGGATCTGGGGAATCAACTAGAACACAGACTTAAATATACAGGACGAACGCGGTCAAACAGGAAACAGCTGGTAACAAGCGGGATGCACATGAGGTAAACGAGCGGGGCGTGGTACACACAGGGGCTGAACGGAGGATCATGACATAGCCCCCCCTCCAAAGGCGTGCACTCCAGGCGCGCCTTCCGGGAAGTGGCGGACAAGACCGGACCGGGAGAACAGGACCTGGAAAAAACAGATACAAGACCATTACTGGGGAACAGGAAACAGGACCGAGACACAGAACTGGGACAGGGACAAGACGTAGGACAGGACCTGACACAACACAGGGAACACAGACAGGCAGATCAGGAAAGGAGACACGAGGGCAACTGGAAACAGAGGAACAGAAGGACGAGGAACCGAGACAGGAGGAACGAAAGGGCCAGGAGTGAACACGGGAGGCACAGAGGAACGAGGGATGGAAACAGGAGGCACAGAGGGACGAGGGACGGAGACCGGAGGGTCAAAGGGACCAGGAGGGAACGGAGGAAACACAGAGGGATGAGGAGCAGAAACAGGAGGGACCGGAACAGGAGGCAGAAAGGGAAAGGGTGGAGGAACCAGGGGAGCCCGAGGGAGCCCCAGCGGGCGACGGGTGGTAGCAAGAGGAGCCCTGGGTGACCGAGGGGCCGAGACCGGAATGACCACCGGAGGGGCCAAGGAGGGAGCTGAAGGGGACATCGGTGGAGGCAAGGAGAGGGGGAAGCCGCAGCCCGCGGCGGCGCAGTCTGAGGCGCCCTCCACCGCCGAGCCAGAGTGGGGGGACCCGCAGGCAAGCGACGAGGCGTCGGAGGTGGGATTGTAGGTGGCCGACGAGGTTACGGCGGGGGACCTGCAGGCGACTGCCGAGCGGGAGCCCGGGGGACCGCAGGCGAGCCGGGGAGCAAGGCGGGCGGGACCTGACTCCTGCGTCTATGTCCTCCCCCTTTCCGGGATATAGACAGGCGGGAGTCCGGTGGGGAGCCCCCCTGCCGGGGCGAAGTAGGAGCTGGCTCTTCGGGGGGTCCCGTCTGGGCGATTAGGTGGATCCCCGAGGGGTCCCATTCAAGCTCCTCCTCCTCCAGCACAGGAGGAGGAATGATGGTCCCACAGTCCAGGATCCTCTCGGGGACTGGTGGTGAGACGGTCGAGGCAGGCGGGGCAGATGAGACGGGCGAGCAGGGACAAGTGGCGATGGCAGGCAGGACAGGCGAGACGGGACTAGTGGCTGCAGCAGCAGGCTGGAGGGGCGCGGGCAGAGCGGCATCCGGACGGGGGAGGTCGGGCACCTCTGCCAGCGCGTCCAGAGACGGCGCTTCCGGGCGGGGCGTCGTCCCTTTAAGGGACCGCGGGACCCGCGAGATAGCGTCCAGAGTGGCCCTGATTCCCCTAAAATCCAGCTAACCTACCTGGAACAAGGAGACCGCTGGGGACGGCGGCTGCGCGGCTCCCCGCTGGCTTAGGTGTCGGGAGGGAGCCTTCCTGAAAGCCCACGGAAAAAGGCTGCGGGGAGGAAGCAAGCCCCCAGACGTATCGTTGGAGCTTCCTCCGGGTCCTTACCCTTGCGCCTCTTCTTTTTCCTCCGGGATGTGCTGGCTGGCTGAGACGGGGTTGCCCCAGAGAGTACAAGCGGCTGGAGCCGCTTCTCCGTCACGTCGTCCACCAGCCTCCGGAGGCTTGTGAGCGGGGTAATCTCCTGCAGGAGGGTCCCGCTCCGACTGGCTAAGTCCCGTAAGAAGGGGTCCTCACGGACCGTCTTTTGTGCTGCTTTAGTTTCTGAGATATTAATGTTTGTTTACACGGTCACGTGACACCAACGTGAAGTTAGCCCCCCTTTTGGATCTGATTTCCACCAAACCGATCGCGATCCTGTGTACTGCGTCTGTGCTGGTATGTGCCGTTAAAACTGTCTTTTGTGCTGCTTTAGTTTCTGAGATATTAATGTTTGTTTACACGGTCACGTGACACCAGCGTGATCTTAGCCCCCCATTTGCGTCTGATTTCCACCAAACCGATCGTGTGTGCTGCGTCTGTGCTGGTATGTGCCCTTAAAACGGTCTTTTGTGCTGCTTTAGTTTCTGAGATATTAATGTTTGTTTACACGGTCACGTGACACCAGCGTAAAGTTAGCCCCCCATTTGCGTCTGATTTCCACCAAACCGATCGCGATCGTGTGTACTGCGTCTGTGCTGGGGGCCAACTTCACGCTGATGACATCACCATGTAAACAAACATTTATATCTCAGAAACTAAAACAGCACAAACAAAAATTGTAACAGCACAATCCAGCACAATCGCGACACATACGATTGCGACCAGTTTGGTTGAAATCTGAAACATATGGGGGGCCAACTTCACGCAGGTCAATCATGTCTATTACCTGGAATGCATTATTATATTGTTGCGGCTTCAGTACTAGGGCTATTTAATATTTTATGTTTTATAGGTCAGTCCTCCCACCCTTTTCAGCCAATCTCTGGGGTTTTAGGGATACTGGGAATGTGGGGTACCTGCGGAGTGGGCAGAAGGAGAAGTGGCGGGCTCCGCATATACCGGGGATCATTAATTGGCGTGGCCCCTTTGGTTCGGTTTGAGTTCCTTTATTTTGCGAGATTGGCGTGGGCTCCGGCCGTACAGGGTCCATTAAAGTGGTCTTTTGTGTTACGCCTGTTGCGTGGTCATTACAATATTATAAGCATAGAACGTAAATACATATTAAGGGGCTTATTATCACTTATGCTACAGGCTGGGGGACCGCAAACCGGTTGCTGATCGAAGAGCACTAAGAACAGGATTGTTGTAGGAGACTGAAATCTCCGGGTGTTACGGATGATTTCAAACATGAGGCATAAAAAGTTCTCTTACAGTACATCTCCCATAAACGATTGGTATTTTGTTCTCAGTTGGTCGTTTACATGTATCTCTCTCTCCCTCTCTCCCTCTCTCGCACACAATGGTATATATACAGTCATCCCTCGTTTATCGCGGTTAATTGGTTCCAGACTCCGCGAAAAGTGAATTTCCGCGAAGTAGGATTCTTTATTTATAAATTGAATACTTTCGTAGTTGGAGCATAGAAAACATGTCTACGACCTTCTAAATACGGTTTTTAACATTACTGGAGCCCTCTAGACATAAATAACACACTTTAGTCACCATTACACTCGTATTACCCAATACATTAGACCAGGGGCGTCACACTGCATTCCTGGAGGGTCGTAGCCCTGTGTAGCTTAGTTCTTTCCCTGTTCCACCACAAATGATTCAGCTCAACGGCTATGTGGTAATTAGCACAAGAAGTTGAATCAGGTGTGTTAAACGAGGGGAAACCCAAAAATGTGCAGGGCTCTGGCCCCCCAGGACTGGAGTCTGATACCTGTGTATTAGACAAACAAAAAAAAGAAAACGACATACTAGACGTTACAAATATCATATTATTATTGTGCATTCAATTACTGCTATTTTTTTGTTGCAGATAAACTACATTAATTTGAATCATGGATCCCAGCAAAAACATTCACGGATAGAAAAAGGCTCATTTAAATTAAAAATACAGAAAATCAGTGCATATATAGTCCGCTTATTTATAATTAGCATTTCCAGACTCCGTCCGGAGTGGATGTTATATACTGCACATACCGATTGAAGGTAAGCCGACCTGCCGCGAAGCCTGGGGCTCGACTGGAAGAGGAAGCGCCGCCGTTAACGCTTAATCTTGCAGGTTTATTTTACTTTCTCTTTCATGTCTTCGTGTAACGTGATTTTAAATTTTAAAATATTTTTATGCGAATGAATATATTTGAAAAACCGCGATAGAGTGAAGCCGCGAAAGTCGAAGCGCGAAGTGGCGAGGGACGACTATGTAGTATTTGACAGTTGTTGATAAGTGTGAACGCAAGAGGGCGACAAACACTTAAATTACTTTTTAAAAGTTGTTGCCACTGAGCCAATGCAGAACTGCAGGTACCCTCAGGACGCGCAGTGGATACCCCGGAAGAGGTGCCAGTCCCACACAGGGACACACTACGGGCTACACTGGACTATTTAGAGATGCTTCTTTACCCGGTTGCATGCATTTGGATTGCAAAACATGTGGAGCAATTGCAGCTCAGTAACCACAGAGAAGGAACAGGATTTGAACTCTCGGTAACCCTATACTTAAAGCTGTCATCAATAACGCATTATAGACACCCTCATAATGCATTGTAATGGTCGGTATAAGAATTAATAAAGCTTTTCAGCATAATCTATTGATAGTCATAAGGCATTATAGTGTTGATTATAATACTTTATAAGCACAAATGAAGCTCTCATCTATAATGCACTATAGATACTTTCATAATGCATTATAATGGTCGGTATAATCATTAAAGATGCTTTGTACTGCTTTATGAAGGTAGTACATTAGTATATAGTGCATTATGAAGGTATCTATATGAGTGCTTCATAAAGCATTCGTACTGCATAATAAATATGGCTATGATGTGTCATATAGTAAATATTTATAGCAGTGTCTATGCTTTAAGAATTCATTATAATGTGTTATGAATGTGTTCATAGATTCTTATAGACATGGCTTTTATAGAAAATGTTACCAAACACTGAAATCCTAACAGGGTGATGGGATGTGGTACCACCTCTACATTTTTTATTATTGAAATGAAATATATGGTTGTAACTTAAGTGTGTCTATAATTTGATCCACTGTCTTCACAAGTGTAATATAGGTTTAAATAAAGCCTATTTGGGGTATATATTTTAAAATCTTTTGTCATTTTTGCATTATAAAATTAAGGTTCACACCTCAGCTTCAAGTTGTATGTCAGCTCCAATACAGATTTAATCATGCTTGAATATAAGTTTGACTGTATGAACTGTATACAATATTACTTTAAGCTAAAACATTAACATCGGACATTCAGAATAAATTCCATCACTTGAATAATGCATTAACAAATTTCTGTACGTATCAAAGGAGCAAGAAATGATTATTAATTGTGATACATGATATAATATACGCGAATCAATAAAGCATGCTAAATGAATATGACATTCCATTTGAAATTATACACATATGGTGTCCAAAAAGCTGTAGATGGAAATAATGTGTGAGCCTGATAGGAGTAATGGCAAGCAAGCTTCAAGGAGCAGTGCGAGAGAGGCAAGCTCCTGCAAGGGTTCCTGGTGGGATCTGCGTATGCAAAACTGGGACATAACTAAGAGAACAGCCAATTGCAGGAGAAGTTAAATGTGGGCAGTGAAAATGGGCTCAGGTGACTTATGAGTAATTGTGTACAGATGTGGAGGACAGTGTGACCCCAAAAATGTTTGTTGAATGATGTAGAAGTTCCCTCAAAATGATCTGAGGTGCTGAAGTCATAGAACTTCAGTGTCACGTACTGATGGTGCCCTGAAACCTTGGCACAAGCGTCAAGTTCTGTGCTGGTTGCCAATGCCCATAAAACCCAAATTCCTCATTCAAGTGGGCAGCACATTTACCACATGCTTTAGAATTGTACGCAAAATCAGTTCTGGTACTTGGCTGTTCCCAAGGAGGTTCTGCAGACTCAGTCTCTTCTGGTTCCGCCACACACCTGGCATCTGATTTTCAGTTGCATAAATACGATAGGCTAATTTATTATTATTTTATTTATTTTCTTTATTTCATTAATATTCCATGATATTTTGTTTTTCAGGACTCCACCTGCATACAGTGTATGTACAGTTTGTTTTAATGAATGAATGAATGAATGTTACATTTATATAGTGCTTTTCAAGACACCCAAACCGCTTCACATAATCAGTGGGGAGCCACTTCAACCCCCACCACTGTGTAGCCCCCACCTGGGCGATGTGACGGCAGCCATTCTGCACCAGTACACTCACCACACAGTAGCTAAGGTGGTGAAGGGGCAGGAGAGAATTCACCAGTTATATAGAAGAGAGGATTAGGAGGCCAGATTTTTGATAGGGTCACAGTGGGCAGCTTTAGCCAGGATACCAAGGTACCACTCCTACTGTTTTGAAGGATGCCCAGGGATCTTTTATGATCTCAGAGTTTCAGGACCAGTTTTACGTCTCATCCAAAGGACGGCACCATTTTGACAGTACAGTGTCCCCCCCGTCACTGCACTGTGACATTGGGATCCACACAGACCACAGGATGGGCTAACCTGTCGGCCACACCAGCACCTCTTCCAGCAGCAACCCAACTTTCCTCATTGGTATCCCAACCAAGAACTGGCTAGGCCCAAACCTACCTAGCTTCAGGTGGATTACCTAGTCTGACCTGCAGGTGGTATAACTGCTCAACAAGCACTATATTTACTTGCTTGGGCTATGTGTACCATCTTTGCACCATGTATGTATCTGTGCTTAATGAAACATGGTACTGTGCACTCAAGAACTTGCTCCTGGGATGAATAAAGTTTATCTAATCTAATCTAAAGAAAATATTTGTTTGGTCTAAGTTACAAACAAGAACAAAATCACAAAGCAGAGGGACGTGGGTAACAGAATTGTTAATTAGTGGAGGCAGATGTTCAGAAAATGGAATGTAATGAGCGAATAAATGAGCGACATATTTATATTCTTATCTTTTATTATAGGGAACCTTAATTCACGGAAAAGAGAATATAAACTATAACACCACGGTGGTCAATATTGTAGAGCTCCCCCTAACGGTCGCAGGGGATGCTTTCTAGGGAGCTCCCGTTGTCTCCCCAGTAATTCGAACCCTGGTTATTGCTACTAGCACTAGCCGCTGTCACTCCTGAAGGGTGCCGCTTTATGCTGTGTGCGCATGTTCGAGCACTTGCTTCTGAAAGAGTTTATGTACGGTGCAGTTTAGGTTCTACCTTTATGGATCAATCGACCATAAAGTTTACAGGAAAAAAAGAACAGATACAAATAACTGCTATAGGCAATAAAGACTCAAGAAGTAGAACATGCCCAGTGGATTCAAGTAAGAAAACGAAAGTGAAGAAGAACGATCAATAAGGAGTCATAAAACAGGCACACTATTAGCCTAATAGAGAAGGCAAAGGATGCAAGTACGTCTCACGACGCTGATACGACAAATGAGATTACCCAAATTACAGAGACACATGAGAGATTTACATTATATACGCTTTCGACATCGGGCGAGCGGCATGGATTTTATGTTAGTCCATCGCAGGACCCACGTACGGCCACGAACAAACACGAAACCAGATGGATAATTTAGAAACACCGATTGAACCAGACACGTGTTTTTGAACTCCGGAGGAAACCTGCGCAAACAGGAAGGGAATATGCCAACTTCACGCATACAGCGGGAATCATAGCCACAACTTTGCAGATGCGAGACCAGTGTTCAATTAAATATAATATGACGGAACATAAATGTACATATAATTGCATGCATGCATTCATACATATTACACATACATACATACATACATACATAGCTGTTTCTTACGATAGAGCAAACGTTAAACGTACATAGTCAATCTATATTTACACACAAACCATGTCGCAATACGCACTTTAATTTGGAGCAGCGTTTTATGAGAATCTCCAATAGGACTCGAGAAGCGCCGATTACCGTTTTGTTTTTCTTTGTTATTCCCCGTCTAAGATTCTCAGCCTTTGTCAAAACCACATGTGTTTCCCCAAGAGAACCAGGAGCCTTCGGAGCCGAGTGAAGGTCCTCTCCGCTGGGACAGAGAAAACATTAAGAGACGGGGAGGAGGGAATGAAATTTCTTGCTACCCAATCCCTCTTTTCCTCAGGGAAAACAAGCTTTCCCTGGTCCATCCCTGCCTCCTGTTTGCTAATCATTTCATTTTACTCCGTTTTTAAGCTCTGCCGTGTTTTATGCCACTTTCCATTTCACAATCCAATGCGCAAATGTTCTTTGTCTATCGTGCAAGTTCTTCCATGCTTCGTTAATAGAAAAGATATTCAGGATCCCGGCTGATTATCCTCCTTTGAGATGATCCAGGAATTTTCAGCTATCGCTTTTTCGCTGATCCTTTTAAAAACTTGAGTCCTGTGCACCTTAATTGAACTTCGTCTGTGGTTCTCACCTAAAAAAAAAACCAAGATACCGTAACGATCTTTGGATAAAGACTGTGTTTTCTTCTCTTGCTGGAGCTCTGGAAGATTGTTTTCTAATTCGTGGGAATTAGGACTATCTAACTGACTTTTTTTTCTGTTTTAAGGATAAACTTTCAAGGGCATTTTGATGTTTTCCATTCAAGATGGTCTCCCGCGGGGAGCGCTAACCATGAAGGAGGAGCCGCTCACCAGTGGCATGACACCAGTTCGCTCTTGGATGCAGAGCGCTGGGATTCTGGATGCGAGCGCTGCAGCTCAGAGGTAAAAAGAAAGTGCCCACAATAAGATGCGTGCGGGCCAATAACCTGGAACATACGATCCAAAGTCATTTTATACATGGATCACGGTGTATAATTCTGTACTGTATAATGGTTAGCACATGGCCCAGTTTCCAGGGAAAATATTTATGTCCATTCGTCGCACAAATTTCAAGCCTAAACGTCATGTTTGCCGTAGAGATATAGTTCAATTAATTTACCTGGGTTTACTTTCCACAGACGTAAAACGCGCAGTTGATGCCAGACTGAATGCTTCTGACATGAATATATATTATATTATGCAAAGTTAATTCCATTAATATAGGGATGCATTTGTTTAATGAAATACCTTAATCTGTCGGCAAGTTAATTTCGAGAGAAGATACACAATAAAATAACTTAAGTTTCTGCTGTATTTATTCTGCCAACGATAAATAAAATACGTAGCCTACATAAAATAAAAACAACGATAATAATGACAATTTGAAAATTAATTCTATGTATTTTATAACTTTTATGGATTCTCTCCGATAATAAAAAGTAATTAGCCCATATTAGTATTTGCCACTAGTAAAAGTAGGAATAAACTGAATTTTGTATTCATCAATGTTCAGTAATCAAAGAATTTGGTAAAGCGCGTAAGTTCTTCATATCTATAACTCCGACTTCACTGCCTTCTTTTTGGTTCATCAAAACTTAGGCGCAAAATGTATCCATATTTTATATGATATGCCCTGTCAGACTAACGCATTTTAAATTCATGGGCAGCGTTACTGTAAAATTCTTGCGTATAGACGCTTTTAAAATGAACATAAATTTAGTAAAAATTGGAAAGTGCAATCTCAATTAATATTTCGCAAAATTTCGAGCAAAGACACTAAACGATAGCGGTTGGTTGCAAAGATGAGCTCACTGAGCCGAGGCGGGATTCACTGTGCCGACGATTTAGATTCATTTTCTGCTTTAGTAAGTTTTAACATAATATAATCCGAACTATTGTATATGCAGCATGTTATAGACGGTCGTAGAAAGCATGACTGATCGCATTAGGAATTGCGAAAAGTAGATTACACTATTTGTGCGTCTCCCCTAACTCTACAATAAATATGATTATTGATAATAACAGAGGATAAACAGCGCCGTATTGACACTTCAGCTATAGCACTTAAGCACTCTACAGCGGCATTAGAACTTAATTCAGATACCTAATTGGTATACCTCCAATCATTTTAGCCATGCATTACAATTATAACATGGGGTAGCTGCCATTTAAATTATTATATATTTAGATAAAAGTGTAGTTTATAACCTCAACTCACCGTTGACTCGTAATTTCCGGGAAAGTGTTTTAGAGAACGCCTCATCTCTGTATTTAGGTGCCTAATGTACTTGCAACAGTTTTTGTACATTTACCCAAATGCCGGTATCATCAGATGTTACACTAATGTTGACGGGAACAAATTAATTTCAGGTTTCTATATTATTATTATTATTATTATTATTATTATTATTATAAGGGGTATCGTGATTATGGATACAAATGTGAAAACAATGGTTTACAATCTGTTTCAGACACCCTTTTTTCTAAATATATATATAAGTAAGTAGATATATATCTTTGCCTGAATCGCTTATAATAGAATAGAGTAGAATAGACTTTTTATTGTAACGTTGAAGTCGACACCTAAACGTCAGTCAGTGAGTGCATGGCCCTTTGGATGAAAGATGTACGGGCCCTGTGTTTGAGAAAGAAAAGCGAATTAGCATTGAAGTAAAGAGAGGTTATACGATTTAAATCTCCTTAGCATCAAGCAGAGGACACCGACGGTATACCAAGTTTTAAAAATGTGGTCTTTAAATGATTCTGCGGCTTGCCCCTGATACGTTAATCCCTTGGAAAGTGTAGTTTTATGATACTACATAATATAGATCAATATAGGGCCTCATGAGTCGTGAATGACAACCCTGAGTAGGATAGGCAATTAGAGGATGGACGGATGGGTAATTGTAGGAGTCAAAGACCTTCACTATGCCAGCGTTACTTGCATGGGAATCAAGTAAGACACATATGCTGACAAACCAGTGTGTCTCAAACAGAGTCTGGAATGAAAAAGAAAGTCTCTAAAAGAGCAGGTAAAGTAATTGGCCCTGCCTGTCTGACAGTAGCCATTTGGTAATTAATTTAGCAGGAATGGTGAGACTTTGCTTGCGAAAGCTGTGATTTCCAGGCCTTAAGATAGCTCCCTCAGCCCTGTAGGTGCCAGTGAACTCTTCATTTAGATATATCACGCAGACCTGCACGATTTCGGATCTGGATGACTGTGGTTAGTCACGCTGAAGTAAACTAGCAATAAAACAAGTTAACTGACAATAAACAATAGGGAGAAGAGGATTTTATTACAGAATGTAATATAAGGGTTCATTGTATACCTCTAGTGTAAATATTACTATTAGTATTATTTTGAAATATTGATTGGAATTTTGCTGTAAATCTGTGAATACTTGGCTGTTTTAATAATTACTTCTGTTATTATCAAAAGTCATATTTATTTTAGAGTTAGAGGAGATGCACAAATAGTATAATCAGTTTTTTGCAAATACCATATTATGTAAGTCCATTTTGAGGGGTTCGATTTTTTCCATTATTTTATTTTGTGCCGATGAGACTCTAAGATGACTTTTAAGTCCTGCATTTTCTACGTCAGGAGTGGCCAATCTTATCCGCGAAGGGCCGGCCTCTGTGTCGGTTTTTGGGATGACCTTTTGGTCAGTTGATCAAACCCAGGTGTTAGGACCCATCAGCCAATCAGTCCTCTAATTAGTAATCTAATTATGGAGCTGCAGCAAAAACTTGCATGCACAGACCGCGGCCCTTTCTGGATAAGATTGGCCACCCCTGTTCTAGGTCAATGTTGCGAGTCATTCAGCTAAGCATCTGCAACATAGTTACAGTACATACAGTACATACATACATTGGCCTGCAGTAAATACATTAACAACAACAACGATAACTAGCCTGATAGAGTTAATTGGAAACTGCAGATTTCTCTAAGTATTTTTGTAACACATTATATTGTGAATAGCTATAAATTAATTATTCATAAGGGCATCATATACAATTGGATATTATAGAAAAGTCTTTGCGGATTTTGTAGCTCATTAATAATCAACGCCCTACCTGTTACAGTATGTCAGACTCTTCTGTGAATGGGACCGAAATGTCTTAGCACACTAATGTATTTAATTTAATGTATCGTTTGTCATGAAATAAACTGTCTGACATTTTCAGTTTTCAAGATGGCGGAGGAGATGATTTCTTTGAGACTGATTGGTGTAAAAACTCCACATCATTATATCCAGTTTTTTAATTGTCGTATTCTTCAGTGATATGATGGCATGGTAATATATGTTTTAGTTTCGTTTGTTTCTCACTCCAGATAAGACTAAGGATTCATGAGTAGGCCTGCATAAATCTCCTGAAGAGATCTCATTAACATATTCGTACATACTTAACCGTTTTGTGACAAGAGACTATTTAGTTGTACATCCGAAGTATTTATGTAGTATTTATAATATTGTATGTGTGTATGCAACGAAATACTAATTTTATTTTGTTTGTTAGACATATGAGAAACAAACTGTGCAAATATCTTGATTTTAATTACGCAAATAAACCAGGTATAACAGCATTCACTTATCAGGGTTCCGAACTTGATAAACGGTTTAGGTCAGATGTATCCAGCACACTTACAATTATTTTTATTTACTGATGTTTGTGGTTACCTCATAAACCACATGGTATGTGAGAAATAATTAGTAAAATAGTATTTTTTTGTTTTGTTATAATAGTATTAAATTACATTACTAAAAAGTGCAGGTTCACTTGTTTTGATTTGGGCTACGAGAATCACAAAAAGATATTACAAAGCATACAGGACCCTCAAGAGACCTTGTTAGTTCTGCTGTTAGTTAATTAGGATAGTTACCTTAGAATTAAATGACATAAAAGGATTTTCTGGAACAGGATTTGAGTTGGATGCTTACAAAAGAGTAAGTTTTATAATGGGCGAGGATTAGATATCAAGCAATGACCATGTTAAAGGGTAGCTATAGTACTTTTATATATATTTTATATTGCATATATATATATATACACACACACACACACACACACATGCAGACACACAGGTTTGTAATTATATCTTTGTGGGGACTCTCCATTCAGTTCTATGGGCAAAACTCTAATCCCAACATGATGGCCTTAAGCCCTACCCAGCCCTAACCTTAACCATAACCTTAACCCCTACCCAGCCCTAAACATAATTATAAGTAACAAAACGAAATACAAATCTTTTGGCATTTTTAGGTTTTTTTGATTGGATTCACAGACCTTTGTGGGGACCTGAAAATGGTCCCCACAACGTAAAAAACAACAGGTGTTAATTACATAGTGGGGGACATTTGGTCTCCGCAATGTAATATAAACCTAATCCACACACACACACACACACACACATACACACAGCAATTCTAGAAACCATCTCTCATGCAAAAATAATGGCAGATATATGCTATATGGACAAAAGTATTTGGACACCTGGCCATTACACCTACAGGATCTTCTATGACATCCCATTATAAATCCATAGGCACCAATATGGAGTTTTTCCCCCCATTGCAGCCATAACTGCTGCCACTCTTCTGAGAAGGCTTTCCACAAGATTTTGGAGTGTGTCTGTGGGAATTGTTGCCCATTCATCCAGAAGAGCATTTGTGAGGTCAGGCACTGATGTTGGATGTGAACGCCTGGCTCGCAATCTCCGTTCTAGTTTATCCTAAAGGTGTTCAATGGGGTTGAGGTCATGACTGCAGGCCAGTCAAGTTCTTCCACACCAAATTCAGCCAATCATGTCTTTATGGACCTTACTTTGTGCATTGGGGCAGAGTCATGCTAGAACAGAAAAGGGTCTTATCCACACTGTTCCCAACAACTTGGAAGCAGTTGGAATAATTGTCCAAAACATCTTGGTACAGTATGCTGAGGCATTCACTGGAGCTAAAGGGCCCAGCCCAACCCCTGAAAAACGACCCCAAACCATTATCCCTCCTCCACCAAACTTTACAGCTGGCAGAATGTTGAGCTATTCAGAAGGTCCCAATACTTTTGTCCAAATAGCCTATGTGTACATACACATTACATTGTCTCAAAGCGCTTTACTTTATCTCTGGCCAAAGCCCCTAGTGAGCAAGCCAGAGGCGACAGTGGCAAGGAAAAACTCCCTAGAAGGAAGAAACCTTGGAGTCCCAATTCACACTGTCCCGTATAGCAATTATAACATTTGAGTCCCAAAGCGGGGGGCAGGCAGGTGATGGCAGGCAGGTGCTGGTGCTGTTTCTGATGGCAGGACGGACAGCGGTACAGCAGCAGGGCATGAAGGAGAGATGCCACAGGCAGAAGAACGAGCAGGAGAGACACCACAGGCAGAAGGGCGAGCAGGAGAGACACCACAGGCAGAAGGGTGAGCAGGCCAGAGAGACACCACAGGCAGAAGGGCGAGCAGGAGAGACACCACAGGCAGAAGGGCGAGGAGGCCGGAGAGACACCACAGGCAGAAGAACGAGCAGGAGAGACACCATAGGCAGAAGGGTGAGCAGGCCAGAGAGACACCACAGGCAGAAGAACGAGCAGGAGAGACACCACAGGCAGAAGGGCGAGCAGGAGAGAC
>JAODLD010000056.1:10421395-10433857 GCA_026781065.1 Mormyrops boulengeri | reverse complement strand
CAAAACAAAAAAACCAAAACAAAAAACAAAACCAAAAAACTTGTGTAACCCTCCCCCCCCCCCCCCCCCCCCACCTCCCACAGTGGGGTGGGCCTGACCCGAGCCCACTTTGAGAAGCAGCCTCCTTCTAATCTGCGCAAGTCCAACTTCTTCCACTTCGTCTTGGCGCTGTACGACCGGCAGGGCCAGCCTGTGGAGATTGAGAGAACGTCCTACGTGGACTTTGTGGAAAAGGACAAGGTAAGCTGTGTGACATCATCACACAGGCGTCCATCAGGAGTGCCTGAGTGGCTCCAGGTTAAAACATTCGACTGTCTAGGACCCTTTGTCAACATACACCGAGGGTCCCTGCTGTCTTTTGTGGATGTGGATTAATAGGAATAAACGTTTTTAAAATATTAAATGAGTAACACTTTACTTGATGGGGCACAAAAACTTAGTTGTCACTCAGTTACTACTGAAGAACAAATTACAAACAATTCTAGTAGCTACTTGGGATAAAAGATGCGTCACGATTAATTAATGATGAAGAAACAGGAGATCAGTATTTCACTTGTGTTACTCATCACTAGTTCCTTCAGTCGTTCACAAAGGTTTACAGAATTAACAGATGTAGTAACAAATATAGTAACTGCTTGTCAATTTGTTAATGATGAAAAAACGACATCAGTATGTAACTAAGACTTAGTTTGTGATTAGCCAATACATAAGTAATAGCGTAATGCTACATTATTTGATTCTCCATGTAAACTCTTACCATTAATCTAATAATTTCAGTTAGCTGTCATACAAACACAATTTACAACCATGCAAGACTGCTCTGTACCAGCCTTCCACCTACTTTGCCCATTTACTGGCTACCTGTGCTTTATTTTCTTACATCTTTACATTATCGCTGTAATATTGAAAAAAATGACATTATGAAAGGTGATATTTATTCTGAGTGATGCTGGACGTTCAGCATCACCTGATGTAAAGTTACGGACTTTGAGGGGTTTTGGAGGGCTTATAAAGTATCTACTTAATGATACAATAACCTTCTCATCCATCTTCCAGCCAGTTATGCGGGGGGTCTGAAGCCAAAGTCAGCAGAGGTCACAAGGGAGGGGCGCACTGTGGATGGGACCCACACAAATTCACAAACTATGCCCACACAGTCATTATTTTTTATTAGGTAATTCTGGCTAGAAACATAGCAAAACATGAGTTAGTTTAGATGAATTGGAAACAGATTTTTTGAAATTTGGAAACAACTGTGTCATAAAGGGATGGCATTTTAAATATGTCCTGCTGAAGGCTGGAGATGTTTTTTTTCTCCCTACATCTTCTAACCAGTTATCCTGGTCAGTTTCTTGGGAGGCCTAGACCCTGCCCCAGGCAGTGCAGGGCAGCTTGGACGGGATGCCAGTCCATCGCAGGGCACATACAGTCATACACTTATGGGTAGTTTACAGGCCCTAATTAGCCTAACTATACATCTTTGGGCTGTGACAGCGTCCTGGAGTCTCCCGGGTAGCACAGGGAAAACCCGAGAATTTCACACATGCAGAGTGGAGGCAGGATTCGGACCCACAACTGAGCGTGTGAGGAAACGGTGGTAGAGAACTATGGACAGAGAAGTTTCAATAAGTTTCAATAGTTTTAATATTTTCACTGTATTCAAATGACTAGTATGTTTCCTCATACTACAAACGTAAAGCACACACATAATTACCTATAGCTCTTTGTGTAAATGACATTACGGACAAAATGTTATGTGTTATCTGACAAGAAAATAAGTTAATACAATGCAGTTATGTCCATCTAATTTATTTTAACCTATAGACATCCTTTGTTTTCATATAATTGTAATGATGTTACAGTACGTGTAGTTATCTAATAATTAGTCCTTGTACATCATTGACTATTTTTCCTTTAATTTGTAGTAAAGTGAGTTTTTTATATTCAGTATTATCAACTTTATCGCTTCTGTAATATTTGTAGTAATAATATCCACAATTCACCCTTGTGGTGACGGGGCAGATTTTAGGGCAGAAATATTTTGTTTCATTCTGAACTCATTGTTTTCAGAAGGTACAGTCCTGTGCAATATTAAGGTTGTATTCTGCATTGTTGGCATTTTACAAATATCATTTTATCTTTCATTTCGAAAGAGGCGGATAAAAGTCAGACAGTCATGTCTGGTTTCCTAGTGAACTGTTTTTCCACACTTTGAATCTTGTACATCTGTTGTTTTATATTATGACATCTATATACATTAAGCACAGCTTAAAATGTCATGTCAAACAGACCGGCGGTTCAGGTGTTTTGTGAAGTACTTTACTTTGTGAACAAAAATAAGATCATCTGGGAATTAATATTTGAAGTATTCTGTTTGTTTTTTTCGCCACCTGAATGAAGAGTGGTCTGATATGTCTTTAGAACGTTTATTCTTTGTTCTTAGTCAGTGGTTTGCAGTCCCTGGTCCGTACCGAGTAGCTGTAGCAAACAGGCATTTGTTAGTTCAAAATCCGTGTCCATTTTTTCTCCCTACAAGTGTCTTGCTCTTTATAGATATAAAACTAGGCAATCTAACAAATTATAACTTAAATTTATGAGAAATTTCTGGAGCAGCCAGAGGCTGAGGTTCACTGCAGTGTATCTGCATAAATAGGCGATCGCAATGGCTGTTGAGATTTAATGCAGCAACGGTGAGGTCAGGAATGCATTTTGTGAGATACTAGCGACATTAATTTGCTATTGATTGGATTGGACACATTTTAAATATTGTCCATTCCTGGGCAAAAAGGGCCGAAGCTTAATGTTGTGCAATTTGGCTTTGGCCAATTTTTTTCACCCAGGAGTTTATAATAAGACAAAAGATTGTAAAAATATATAAATTCTTTTTTTGTTTAATTCTGTTTTAATTATAAAATGATGGTTCAACCTCTGGAAGGAGCAATTTGAGTTCATTTTTCTAGAATCGCCTCAAAAGGATGATAGCCCAGACACAGAGAAATACTCCCCGGATAACTGATCATTTATACGTGAGGCTGTTGAAGTGGGGGTTCTGTGTTTCTCATGGAGGGGGTGTTTGCCTTTTGCAGGAGTATAATGGGGAGAAGACCAACAATGGCATTCACTATCGACTTCAGCTTCTCTACAACAATGGTAAGACTGCAGGTCACTTACTTGGTTCTGGTGATGGTTCTCATCAGTGGAAAACTAAATTTATGAAGTAACCAATGTCATATTTATTTTTTGTGGTCGGTAGTCTCATAAATTGCAGGCAGCTTTATATGCAAATTTTCCTTTTTTTATTTTTAAACCATAAACTATATCTTTTTACTAAGACAAAATTAGTCGGTATCACTTTACAATAAGGGTACCCATTGCCACTTATAAATGGTAGTAACTCATAAATAAGAAGAAAGCAACTGTAGTATGACTTGTTTATAACTGCCTAATAATGATTTGAAAGCGTTATAACCTAATTCATAACCTGCTTATAAACCATATAATCATGCAATCCGCTTCATAATCCCGTTATAGGGGTAGCCTTACTTTAAAGTGGCACCAATTAGTCTAATTAAAATAATCTCCGCCGTCCAAGGTAATATGTCAACGTTTGCCTTACTTATTGCAGTGTGCAGTGTTTTTTATAAAAATTTATTTCTGTATTTTACTATTACATCGAACGCTATTTTACAGCCGTACAGTGTTACAAATATTTTGGTCGCTCATAATTATGGTTTGACTGATTGTAGCCTTTGCGTACAGAACTGCCGTTTTATAATATTGAAAGTGTAGAAATATACCCTTTAATAAATTCATCATCGGAATGTTGATCACACTTTCATCCTAGATCAATTTGCATATCTCAATATTAACCATGCATTCTTGTTCCCTGATATACCAAGTGATACCCAGTTTTAAACAGTTGCTTCTAACACATGTAGCTTCTAACACATGTAGCTATAATGACATCTCATCAAAGATTTGTTGGGCCGATTGTCACTCTGTGACTTGGACTGGCTCTCGATAACAACAATTACCGCAATTGGAGTCACTTGGATAAATTAATAGGATCTCTTTGCACAGGCTGGTAGATTTAGAATTGCATCAAGAGGGGATTCAAACGTTGTCTCTTCCCACTGTAGTTACTAAGCATATACTGTACTAAATTAAGCAGTTGTGTCTGTGGAAGATGACAAAATAGATCAGCAGGACATTTTTATAGTGACACACTCCTTGTTCTCAGTTCCTATCTGGGTTGCCAGAATGTGTTTGTTTGTAGGGTGGAAAACATAGCAGGAGTCTCCGAAATTCGTCCATTTGGCTTAAATAATAACATTATGTATTTATGTCAGCTGCTTTAACTCTGAAAAATGGGAAGCTTCTGAATTAATTTCTCGGAAAAACATACGTTGTCGATGATGCGTGTTTTCATACTAAAGCAAAATCCCATTCTTCCATCCATCTTTCTTAAGTACTTATCCAGTTGAAGGTAGTGTAAAATACAGACACCTTCACAGGAGGCACAGTGCACAAGCTAGGATACAGCTGGAATCAGTCCATCATGGAGCATAAACATATATTAGTTCATAGTTATTATTATTATTATTAGTTGTCACCTGCCAAATCATTCAAGATTGAGAGATGGGATGCATTTTAATTATTGTCTGTTAACCTCCAACTGCCAGCTGAACTTCTGCAAGACTTTTCACGGTTCTAATTATATCATGTTCTTCTTTTAGGCATTAGGACAGAGCAAGACTTGTATGTGCGCTTGATAGACTCAATGACCAAACAGGTAAGACCAGTAAAGTCATGCTTTTTGCAAATGTGCATTTAACTCTGAAAGAATGTTTTTCATACAAATTTAACCTCAATAAAATATACCAATAATATATATTTTTTTTGGTATAGCTATATCATTTATAAAATAAGGAATTGTCATAAAAACCATATATCCATTTTCAAAGATTGGATAGCTAGTGCTTACATTTCAGTGACTGCCAAAATGTGGTATAGGATTTTATTTATGTATATGAAATGGACCTTTAATAAAAAATGACCAGTAAAAATACTGAATGTGTATCTTGCTATACAAGAATTTCAAGCAAAATATAAAATTCTAAATAGTGGGGAAAAAGGAACTTACAAGTTAGCGCTAATATAAATGCAAACTTCATAATACAGTACATTTTCACTTTTGCAAAATGAATGATTGTTAAAAAAAACTTCAATTTCATACATTAATACTGTTCAGCTGAGATCAGGTGATCAGTATTACAGATACTTACTCAAACACCAAATATAAAATCTAAAGCCAAAAAAACTAAAGACATCAATTCATAAAGGGGCACCAAGTGCCTGATTTCTTGTCTTAAGTCAGGATGTGCATTATGGGCCTGGCCTCTGAATCCTCTTGTGACAGGTGCTCTGTCTGTTTCAGTGTCCAGCTTCTGCACACACGTTCCTCTTTTTCCCCACAAGTGAGAAGGCACTGACTCCTGGCTTAATGTTTTTATAGGCAAGCTCCATGCTCATGGTGGCATTCCTGAAAAAAACCAAGAAAAACTGAAAAATGAAATGTTACCAGTCACTCAATATAATCATTTGACTGTAATATATTGTGGCATCGGGCAGACCGAGGCATCGCAGGAGCAGAGAGAGGCACGGAGGCTCGCTTGCCGGGGAGAACGCGCTCTTTATTGGCAGTCCTTAAAAGGATTACATCAGGCACCCAACGAGCACCAAACCAATTACACACAGGAATCACAAGGTTGTCAGACGCCAAACTGTAAGACGCATACAAGGTGGGAAATTTGCATAAGCTAATTACACACGAGGATCGGACAGGGCACACACAAGACACAGGCAAACACATGCCGACAATAGGGAAATGTAACCATTAACAATAACAACACAACAAGGGCTTTTTACAACTTCACGTGGGGCATGCTGGGACATGCGCCCCACCAGTGCTACACTATGTAACTTATGTTTGATATTGATTATATGTAATATACTGTACATATAAAACATTAACTGAAATCTCACCAGTGGTCCTGTGTAAAACACTGCAGTGCCAGGTCCATTAGTCCAGTTCCATTGCTTTTAGCATACTTGCAGCATTGCCTGTACTTATGAATACAAGACGTTCCTCTTTCGGTTCCCAATCCTACTTGTGACCATCAGAAAATAGGATGATAAACGTCAGCTTGTGAACTTCCAGCCATCATTAATGAAATACAGTGTCAAACTAATTCAACGCTTGGATATTCACAAAAGCTGACAAAGGTATCGCAAAACTGCATCTTCATTTGCGTCAGTATCGCCATACCTAAAAACACTGCCCTAGCGGCATGGATTACACATGAAGCGACTACTCCAGTGTTTCTACAAGTGATGGGGTTTCCATCCCTCATTGTGAAGTCCTGGTTAAAATAATAATAATTGAATAGGGCACATTTGTCACAAGCCGCCTTATGCTAACGGGAGAAAGGCCATGGATGCGTTCTTTTAAAAGAAAATATACACTGCTTACCGCAGATCAATTCTCCACCTACACGTGTGCAGAAAACCGCCGTACAGCTTTGCCATCAAGTCTTGCCAGCTCGTTGCACACATTAAAACAGCCGGACTGTGTGGATTCGTCTGTAACATTAGTGCCTTTAGGTCAGGTACCGCAGGTGTGCTACTGCCCTTTATTTCCCACCCCCGACTGTGGCTATAAACCATCGACTGGGAGAACCTGCTGCTAAACAAAACGCATGTTCCGGAGACCAATCGATGTGCTTAATGTAGCAGCTATAGCTTTAGCGTCGAATCCCAGTCTGACTGACATATGGGCAGAGCGTGGGCCAGTTTGTCTCACATACCCACAGCGGTGGTTATCGATTTCACTTTCTCTGCCTGCTTCTGCTCCTTGGTTTACCCCAAGCAGAGATTCTTCAATGACCACCTGACATGTGGTCGGCAATATACATATTTTTGGGTGTCTGTGTACCTGCATACTGAGACCCCCCCCCCCCCCAGACTGTTGACCTGGTATGTGCTGGTAATAGGAAAGCAAGAATGATATTGCCCCCCTCCCCAAATAAAAGGAAAACATTATGGCTAGCCTTGTGCTATGTGGAATTATTTTATTCTGGCCAGTTCAAGCTCTGTCCATCTTTTGATTTATCCTAGGTATCTGCTTACTTGGTTATAGAAATTTTGAGCTAAAATCCTATCCTGGAGCCTAAGATGTTCTTCATCCTTTCCATATCTCTTTGTAGCCCATCATTTATGAAGGACAGGACAAGAACCCGGAGATGTGCCGCGTTCTTCTCACCCATGAGATTATGTGCAGGTGAGCCTGACTCTCTTATTTTAGCTCAGACCGGGTTCATCCTCTCGTCCTCCTGTGCATTCAGGAGACCGCTTTGCTCAGACTGCTCACCAAAGATAACTCTCATGGTCCTACAATTATGTTTAATATTACAGCTTATTTGCTAATGCAGTGTAGCCTGCGCCAACACCCCACCACTGGATAGCGTTTTAGAGGAAATTCAGAGCAAAGAGAATGATTGCTTGTTTTAAAATTGTGTCATACAAGTCATATCTCTAAGCAAACCAGGACAGATATAGTCCTAGTACAAAAAAATTGCATGAACTAAAGTAAATGTGGGTGATTAAATGATTAAGAATGCAATACAACAAGGAAAGATGAATTGGGGTTGTTTCTGAACTGAACAAAGGAAAAATGATTTTTCTACAGGAAATGTTTGTACGGGTTTGAAATAAGATCAGGATGGTGCTCTCAGATGGTGGAAAATTGGTGGTTTAGTGGTTAGGACGCTTTCCTCTGGACCAAGCGGTTGTGGGTTTGAGTCCCACCTCTGGTACTATCATCATTGGGTCCCTGAGCAAGACCCTTAACCTCAACTTGCTCCAGGGGGACTGTCCCTGAATTTAGAAAAACGTAAGTTGCTCTGGATAAGAGCGCTAGTCCGCTAAATGCTGTAAATGTAAATGTAAAATCATACAGCTAAGGGATTGTGGGAGTGGTGTGTGGCTCATCAGGTTAGAGGAGGTAGTCAGTATCTGGTAGGACCTCCTTAGGTGACTGAGGGTGCGGTCAACACCCCCCGCCCCACATAATCTAGCCATGCTTTGACTGAAATGGCATATCACCTGTAAAATAAAACGTGGGGGTCTGCTGTAGTGCTATTCGCCCAGCAGCAAGGACCTGGACTGTGTCATTGGGAATGTGGAATATTACCTCTCTGGTAGGGTAAGCTCAGTTGGCTTTAGTTTCACAGATAGCTACAGTATGTAATATCTGGCTCATTTGCTTTAAAGCAGTTTCACATCTGCTTTTGTGGACCTGAAGAAGTCATACGACCTTGTGCCCTGGCACATACTGTGGGAGATGCTATTAGAATATGGGCTACATTTGTGTCTGGATACTTTGCAGTTTAAATCGCTTAGAAAGTACCTTGGAATCATGAAGGTGACGGAGTTGGGATCTTTTTCATGATTGAAAGCAAGAGCGGCTGTGGGCTTGATAGCTGGATCAGTCTGGTGGCTGCCATTTGTCAGGCACTGTACACATCTGTGGTGGTCAAGTCGTCTGATGTGATTTGTCTCTATGCTCAGCTATTTGTCTCAATCTTTAGCTATGATTTGTGGGTAATGATTGATTAAAGGACTAGAGTCACTAGTGTCTCCTCCGGGTTCCCAGGCTCATGCTCCATGATGGAGTGAAGAGTTGCGATATTTCTATTGACCTTCAAATAGTCACTGCTCATTCTGATCAGAAGGAGTCACCTGTGGTGGTTTAGGTATCTTGTAAGAAGGCTCCCTATTTGGCTACCAAGGAAGCCATTCTGTCCATGCCTGACTGGGTGTAGGCCCCTTTAGCACACCCAGGACACGCTGGATCGATTTTTGTCACCTGGGAATGTCTGGAAATCCCTCAGAAGGAGCTTGAGCCTTTGGCCTTGGAAAGAGCTCTGGTCTGGCCTGGAGAAGCAGTGAATGTGATGATGAGCAAGATGGGGTGTCTATCATATTTCTTATCTTATTAGTGTAGCCTTTTTGACATGTACTTTTACACCAGCAGAGAGAGACGAGGACAGGGAGAGACATGCTGAAAGCAGCGGGCAGACTGGGTCAGGGAGAGACATGCGGAAAGCAGCGGGCAGACTGGGTCAGGGAGAGACATGCTGAAAGCAGCGGGCAGACGGGGACAGGGAGAGACATGCTGAAAGCAGCGGGCAGACTGGGTCAGGGAGAGACATGCTGAAAGCAGCGGGCAGACGGGGACAGGGAGAGACATGCTGAAAGCAGCGGGCAGACGGGGACAGGGAGAGACATGCTGAAAGCAGCGGCCAGGCGGAGTAAGATACCTCGTAGCATTTTGCTAGTACATTTGTTTGTGGTTTTGTTTCGTATGTGTTTTTATGGTGGCAATAATGCTATAAATATTAGCTTGTGGGCTAAAGAGGTGAAGATGAATTTGTGCAAGTATAAGATTTCATGCAGTTTAGACTTTTCAGTGTACGTATCTCCATACCAAAAAAACAGGGACGTCTCCAAAATGTGAAGCCACCCCAGGTCCAGCTCCCCTACTGGGTGGCTGCAGTATGATTTTTAGCACCCCCCATCCCCATGTGGTTCAATGGCAAAAAACAGACCATTTTCCACATCACTGTTCTTCTCTAGACTGTCTTTCCATCTGTAGTGTCTAATTTGAACAATTTAGTTGTCCCTCTGCTGATTATCTGCATTTTTTTTCCCCAAGAAATTTGTTTTTAAAACATGATTGTCCTGTATTGTTAGTAGGCGTAGTTACACTCGGGAATGAAGTGATTGACAGTAGCGATGGCCAAACGCAGCTTCATGAAGCATTTGCTGTATTTTCTGACCTCTCTAGACAGTGTCCTGTGTTCAAGAAAGATAATGTAATGACGAGGTCTACAGACATTGTGTTGGACGATATGCGTAGAAATAGCAGCTTACTGACTGCCCTCCAGACAGTTATTGAGCAGTTGCTGAGCTTCACTCTACTGTGTCTCTCTTCTCTCCCTCTATTTGCAGCTGATCTCCGCAAATTTGCCGATTTTGGCCTTTAAAAACGATTGCAATCATACAGAAATGAGATGTATAACATTTAACATTTGTTCACAACGTTTATTTATAACTTATCATATTTTTTGTTTAACTTTTCACGAAAGCTCTTTTCATTGGACCATGACCGGTGAGGCTCTACCTCCCCTGATGCCACGTCCATGGTAGAATTGTGGGAAACGCACTTAAAAAAAATTCCGAGGGAGGGCTGTCATTTGGACCCCCGGAATGTCTACCCTATGGTTACGCCCTTGGGTCAGAACACTCCATCTAAAAGTCTTACCAGGACTAATGATTTTAAAATGGGAAGAATTCTGTCTTAAGTATAGTTCTGCCTGGTGACCCACTCAGATAATCCTGTTCAGCTGAAGAACAGCCCTACAAAATTCGATCCTAGCTGGCTTCTTACCCAAACAAAATGACAGAGAGACTTCTTAAAGTCAGCCTAGGGTTGGCTGTCAGGTGTGGATCCATTTCTGCCACTCTTGGAAAGCGAGAGGGCTGGGTAGGGCAGTAGTCTGCTGAGGGCCTCTGGGATTCCCGTCAAGTGGGCATTATAGATAGTTGGCTCAGAGTTGTTTTTGTGTTTGAGGGCTTTGAGTCCCTGGAGGCCTGAGAGGTGCAGCTGTTTGTTTATAACGCCTTTCTGTCAGCTTGAGCAGCCGGTTGCCACAGGTGTGCCACTGGGCTCCCGGTGCTAATTGGCCCCTTGGAACTACACTAATCACCCTTGTTGCCAGGCAGAAACATTACACAGCCGTGATAACTATGGCAAGGGTCACACACACAAAAAGAGTAAAAAAATATGCCCCAAGTTTATTTCTATGTGTGTATCAAGGAAATATTTCAAATGGTTTTAATTAGATATTCAAACTATTAAGACTATTTGGTTACAATGTGAAATATATGGGGGGGGGGGGCAAATTCACACAGGTGATCCGGACGCAGAGATGTGTATATATACGGTACTGTGCAAAAGTCTTAGGCAGCCAAAGAAAATGATATTTAAATGATCTTCATGTTGGTGTAAAGCTTTGTTGGTACGTCTGTTAAAATGTCAGCTTAACCTCTCCTAAAGCCACCCAAGTATTTACAGCAACTGTCCAATACACCAGTGAGAATAGCTATACCTCATGACCTATAAATGGCCATTTTCAAAGTAACATTATTCTTTTCTTTCAGCCGATGTTGTGACAAAAAGAGCTGCGGGAATCGGAATGAGACACCATCTGACCCAGTCATTATTGACAGGTAAGTCTCCTTTAACTGCTGTGGCCTTTTGCGACTGATTCATGCACCCAGTCACAGCCATTATTTTTTATCATGGATTTGGTTACTATCTGTTGTCTTTTTAACTAATCAGATACACAGATAAGCCCAGCAACTGTCTATATTTTCCTGGAGCTCAGCATCTAAAGCAGTTCCACAAACTGGCTAATACCACAGCTACTTACCAGTGTTCCTATGCAAGAACAACTTAAGAACTGTAATGGAGGGTTATTTACGGCCCGAATGGGCTAATATCGCCAAGTAGCTATGCTTTTGCAAAAAAACATAACTGATGATTTCTTTTTATTTTAAGCATGCAGCAAAATCGTTGCTTGCAGGCAGTTGATCTGGGTCAAGAAAATCTGACTTAAGGACAAGTCGTACTTATGAATGGACTGCCGTAAAACCTATTATAAAGTTAGGGCTAAATACAGTGATTTGTAATAGCAAAGGCACACAGTACTTTGTGACACTCGTGAAAACATTGCATGGCTTCAGCGGTTCGTTGCCTTGAGGTACAGTACAGTACTGTATGTACTTACTTTTATTATTACTGTATAATTGTTATTGTGATGTTCTGCATTATTACCTACGACTTACCTACGAATTTGACATAAAGAATGGGTCTCGTTCATGACCTGGCGACTGCCCATATTTGGGAATATCCCCTCTCTTTGTTGATGTATTTTCCATGTAAATGTCTGAAAATTCTCGAGGACATGCTTATGTGCCTCATCAGTGATGACCACTAAGTGGTTCACTAACAGCTGAAACCCCAGGTGATATGACTTATTATTCAAACGATTAGTTTAATAAAGCAATTATTGGCTGAGGTAAAACTCATATAATCATGCAGCGCTGAAAACCAGGGCTCATCATTCCTTAGAGAGCTTTTTTCTGCTCTTGGTCAACAAAACACATCATGTTTCAAAGTCCCATTTAAGACACTTCGTGAGCAGAATAATGTCACTTTTACTGGTAGAGCAAAAGCAAAGTGTTCTTCAGAGGTGGCAATTTCAGGTCCAGAAAGTAAAAATCCAGACCAGGATTTTGTTTCAACCAAGCAGCTGAGCGTAAAGAGTCACAGTCAAA
>JAODLD010000056.1:10391020-10403743 GCA_026781065.1 Mormyrops boulengeri | reverse complement strand
TGTGTCGGGTGGTCCTGGTCTGCAGGCTTCTATATCGTCTGCCAGAGGGCAGCAGGTCAAAAAGTCTGTGTCCAGGGAGAACAGGAAGGGAGAACAGTATGCTTTGAAATTATTACTAAGACTGCAAACGCAAACAGATTTAGAAACAGTTATAGGTAATGTGTTTGTTGACAGGTCTGGATAACATAACCTAAAAGACAATCATAATGAACTAAATGTCTATTGCCAAGTATGGTGACATATCTATAGCGATAAACAGCCCTATAGCCATAGCTTCTTTTTCAGCCTGGTCTGAATTTCCTGGCAGAAGCGCCTTAAATTCCATGGGGAGACTTGCAGAGGCTGTTTCGTTCACATGCTCAGATGATGTTGTCTTAAATGAGTTAGCATGTTTGATGTGTTTCCAGCACCATATCTGAGTGCGCTGTGTTCCAGTTTGGATAACCAGGACACACACATACATCAAGACGCCAACATCCAAGCATAAATTTTATTTAAAGCGCTGTTACAGATATAACAGAACTGATAGTCTTGGTCTTATTAACTACACTCTCTCTGGTTTTGATATAATTTATTGGGAAACCAAAATGTTCTTAAACTGCTGATTATGACTGACAGCATTATCTGTATTCAACTCACAGCCACAATTAGCATAATGATGTGAAAGTGATCAGTTGTCATTGTTGACACACCACAAAATATGTCCTCTGCATTTAAAACGATGTGCGACATTGTGACACAGCAGTGAGCGACTAATTCAGCGCCAACAGAGCTGTGCTTGGGGGCGGTACTGTGCTCAGGGTATCTCAGTGCTACCTTACAGGTCAGGAATTTGAACCAGCAACCTGTTGATCACAAGTGCACTTCCCTAACCATAGTGCACCGCCATGACCATTAGGCCACTGCTGCCTAATATTTTCTATCTTGAACATCTACTTGTAAATTTAGGTTCTTCCCATGTCAAGCAATGAATTAATTCATTTCCTTGTGCATACCGAACTGAAAATTATGTAACCAAACGGCGCAGATAAGTATGTGTACCGTTATAGCCCTACAAATAAACACAGAATAAAAAGCTAACCCTTCTGTGAGTAGGAGGAGAACAGAAGGGCTGAACTTTCCCAGGGGAATGTCGCTAATCTCCAGCTGACCCCAGACAGTGTCCTGACCATGAGCAGACGAAAGCCTGCTTTGCTGTGTTTGTCTAGTTTGCTTTAAGCCCCCTGTCCAGTGCCACCTGACGTTTTGTCTGCGTTTTTGATGGCTAATAATAATAATAAAAGGGAAGACGTATAAGGCTCAACAGAATGAATTCTGTACCTTGATCTTGTTCATATTTTTTTCTGAAGAGGTGATTTGTGCAGTTTCCTTCATTGAATCCAGCATGAATTACATGTACTGTATTAGCACGGTGTCTAGTCTCCAGTAGTAAAGTAGTCGATATATTGGGTCAACCTGTGGGTGAACAGCACACCATGCAAGCTGTTATCCCTCAGAACTCATTTATCTTGGTTTGCTCTCAAGGTCTTTATGTCATTGGTTACAGTCAACAACGCAGCTCCAGATTAATCTAACAGTTTGTATCGATTACATTTTATGAGAAGACACTTTCTCCTGAGTCACATCAACCAAAACTAATGCGTGAAATTATGGATATGAACACGAGGGTATAAAAATATTATTTATGGGGTTCCATAGGTGGTCGTGATTGGGAGTTCTTTAACCGTTTCTTTACAAATTGAATTATCTCTGCTACGTCCTGGCAGTGAAAGAATGAATGCTAAACAGCAGCTGTAGACTATCAACAAAACACAACCCAGAGCTTTTATTTAACACACTTTTTTATTGTCTCTTCCAGTTATTTTATTATAATTAGATTAAAATGTTTATAATAGTAAAATTTAATTATAATTAAAAGAAATAAATAAATAAAAATTATTATGAATAACAGAATTAGGAAATAATAAATACAGCCCATTCTAGAATCCGAAAACAGCAAGAATCACAATGTTTTGGAGCGATATGATTATATATGTTTATATATGATTATATATGTTTATATATGTCATTAACTTACGTATCCGAAGGAGGTAACCTCTTGTAGCCATGTCCACTTTGGTCTGAACACACAGAGTTCATTACCCACTACTCTAGTTTTCCTTTTAGAAAAACAGTTTTCTGGAGCTTTTAAATGTCCCACTTTAATGTGTAATTTGCGAATCTATTTTCAGTGTTACAATGACTTTGTGATTAAGTCGATAAATAAAGGACATTTGTGACAAATAACCAGTGAAGTGCTTAAACTGCAAGGTGAAAATAAACATTACAAACTGCAATTAAAAGAAATAATTACCCGCCTTTTGGCACAATGGCTTTGCAGGCCGAATGTAGTCTGACGTCTCTGACAGGAGGGGGTCATACTTGTGGAAGAGGGCAGTATGCGCTGGCGGGTTTGGGCCCGGGCCAGCCGGTGAATGCCTCATGGAGACAGAGCTGGACCAACGGGGCTCTGAGGATCGACACAGAGTTTGCTGCCCAAGCTGCAGTTTCCTGGCACAACCTTTTTAAAATAGTTTGAGGCAAAGGATACATTGCCCTTTATTAACAGCAATTTAGCGTAAATGAAAAGTTAATTGAAAGGTGTGTTATTCACTCTGGAATAGGGCTGTCACTACCGATTATATCAACAATCAAGTAATCTACTGATTAATTTGATGATTAATCAAGCAATTGTGTATATAATGTGATATATATTGTACATATATAAAATATTATATTTGTACATTATGTATTGAAATTGGCACAAGGCAGGAACCAACCCTAGATGGGGTGCCAGCCCATGGCAGGGTGCACACTCACTCACTCACTCACTCACTGAAACATACGGTCAATTTTGACATGTATGACGTGTTTTTGGACTGTGGGTGAAAACTGGACGATCCAGGGTAAACCCACTCACTGAGGTTGAAAATGCAATATACCAAGCAGTAGACCACTGTGTTTCCTCAGTTCTACACCTCCCCGATGTGTGATGTTAATATTGATATTGCATGTTATGCTCAGTGATAGTCAGCCGGGTTGACTGTACGTTGCAGTAAAAAATTGCGCTAAAACATTTTAACTCTGTCATAGGAAACAAAACTTAGCAAGCTTTACAGTTTTACTGGTGATTCCTTTTCAATATCATCTAGTGTATGTTAAAAAAATGTCTAAAATTTACCACTGTATTACCATGAGCTCTGAATGAGTCAGTTATAATAAATGAATCTGAGCTGTGAATGAATCGGTCTCTGAGTCAGTTATAATCGTTCTCGTCCTTGCTGTTTGACGTACTCCAGGGCTCCATATATATCATTACTACTGTATATCTGTTACAGTTCTTACTGTTATGTCACAGAAAATGTTGATCATAGTGCAGAAGAGAAATAAGCAGAATGTGAATATTTAGAAATACAAACAATATTTTATTCTCGGATTCTATTTTATGCCTCGGATTCTATTTAATTGAAAGATTTACTGAGCATCGGCTGGCGCATCCGAAACTAAATCTCATTGTATTTACAATGACAATAAAGCATCTTTATCTTTAATATAAATGACATTTTCAGACATGGACATACACAAAATCGGTAGAGAAAGATGCGCAAATTGTCACGTAAGTGGAACGTGCAATAAACGAATATGCTTTCAGACCTACATACTACATCAAGGGCACAGAACATTCAAGGAAAAACACATTTATTAACTTTCACATTTCCAGTCAATCCATCCAGGACTTCTAGAAATTGTACAGGCCGCTGAGTGGGACGAGTCAAGATGAGATGGGCCATAGCGTCATTTTTAGTTGAGCACTGTTTTGACCTGCAAGGTTTATTAGTTGGAGAATGGAAAGGAAGCCTTGAGGATGTCACCAGATGCATGAGCATGGATGCTGCGTGTGACATAATGAGAAGCCTGGCCGATGTTGGACTCCATTATCCCAGAAGCCTGTGCTGAAAGGGCTACAGAGGCGTGAACTTCTGTGGCTTATTTTGCCAGCTGTTGCTCCCCACCTGCTATCTGCCATCTGCCACCTGATTGCGATTTAGAGCTTCCTCATATGTGCCCTGAGGACTTGTTAGTGTCCTCCAGGGGATGGAGACTGCTGGGACATTTCAGTGATGCCTAAAATGTGCTCCTGAGGGGGCTTTATTTAAACAGGGGTGTTTTCTTAGTCGGCAGGGCCCTCAGATCAAGCCCCCGACTAATTAAAAGGGTTTTTGAAAATTTAATCATGTGTTGAGGATTGGCTGATTTAGAGCATAACGTAATATAACATACTAGTCATTCATTGTCGTGTATTTGTATTTGTATTTGTTTTCTAATTTGTATTCTTAGGGATCCTTTTCTCTCTCTGATTGTTTGGTTCAGCTTCTCAGGTATGGATCTCAGTACAGTAACATAGATGGG
Organism: Mormyrops boulengeri; assembly: GCA_026781065.1. Classification (NCBI taxonomy): domain Eukaryota; kingdom Metazoa; phylum Chordata; class Actinopteri; order Osteoglossiformes; family Mormyridae; genus Mormyrops; species Mormyrops boulengeri. Next base: position 10,399,294 of record JAODLD010000056.1, on the reverse strand, counting down.
TTAGAGAATTGCCACAGGATACACTGTCATCATGGTAATAATCCCATTATTAGCACAGCCTCATTTTATTGGGCGGAGTAGTGGCTCTAAGGCTAGGGCTCTGTGCCAGCAAGTGGACAGTTGCTGGTTCAGATCCTGTGAATCCTGAGTGATTCTACTCCATTGGGCCCTTGAGCAGGGCCCTTAACCGGCAATTGCCCCATCCTGGGTATGATGTTAATCTACATCCAGCCCTATAAGGAGGTCCTCCAACTTACAGGGAAAAACTTGGGGGTTGGTGGCAGGATTGGCACTCCAGCCACTGGAAAAAACCTCACACTGGTCCATTTGGACTAGTGTGGTGCTGAGGTCTCACCTAACATATGGCTGCACTCAGGTTCTCATCCCTGAGGTGTTTGTTGTGTGGTGGGTGTGGCAACGCACTGTAATCAGTGCATGCTTCTTGCCCCCTCCTCCTTGGATGCAATAATCCATCATGTTAACCTGAGAATGATCTTACAGCTAATTTACTGTTACACATGTATTGGAAACAACTGCTTTCTCTACATGATGGAATTTTACTGTCCTGGGTGGAAAAATCACTATCATATAAAATAAATACATTAAAAATCCAAAACATATATTGTACATGTACAAAATGAGTAACATTATTTAATACTAATGACTTTTCCAAAGCAATTTGGATGCGTAAATGAAATTTGAGAATGAACTGAGAGAGAGAAATGCAGTAACAAAAGGTGACCCCAGTCTAATTGTTTAACAGCCAGACCTTTGACAAGAAGCTTCCAGGTACTATTTGCAATTGGTGAGCATCTTCTGTCATGTCAATTAGACTACAGCACAGTATATCAATTAAGCTATACCACTCTGTATAACAGTAGCAGCTGAGGAAAGTATTTTTTGAAGGTTTTAGTTATCCATTAATAATGTGTTATGAACATTTCCATGAATTAGTGGTTGGCCTTGCCGGCTCTGTGTCTGTGTTCTTCCCACTCTGCATTCCTTGGTGTTCTTAGGTCACTAGCATCAGGGCTGGGGCTCCAGTCAGAGCCACAGACCCACCCTAGATGGTGGAACCCTTGCCAGTTTGCTGTGTTCCCATAGCCAAACTGGCACCAGTATGAGAAATACCCAGTTGTTGGTGAGGGCCAGTAGAAATAACTTCATTCTGACGTTTAGTGGGGGAAAAACTGAGCTTTCTGTAAGCAAAGGGAACCGCTAGCTGTATGTTGGATTTCCAGAAATGGGATTTTAACAAATATTTTCTATACTAATAAGTATGAAAACTCACTGAGCATCACATAAGCACAGCTACGGCATGTGGACGCATCAATATGAACAGCAGTGGTTTTGTCGCTAACTGGCGTGGCTCCGAGAAGAACCTGAACGTTTCCCTGAAGGGGACAGTTTGGCTAAAAATTAAACACACCGGCTAGGTGAGGGGATGTCGGGTTACAAAGAGTTACTAAAATTTTTCATAGAAGCAAATAATGTGTTCACATGTAAACTGAGGCTTTCTGGTCTTTATTAGCTGTTATCTTTAACAATCCATTTAAAAGTCAATCAAAACTAATCTGAACATAATGTAATTGTTTTTATTATCACAGCCCTTTTGCTATAAGAGCTGCTTATTTATATTAAATGCTTTTGACAGGACACAGTTAAAGAGGGCTATCTTAGCCTTAAAATGTGTGCTTCTGTGTACCACATGCATTACTTATTTGCTGTGTCCTTCTGAAACCTTGGCGATGTATAATTCTAGCAATAATTCGAACAGCATGATGTTTCCTGAACAAATGAAGCTCTATTAGAGGATATTCTGCTTTTCACTCCTGAGTACCTCCTTGCCCTTGGGGCTGTTCTTTCATCCTCATTATATTCTCATTTATTTAAATAGATATGACCGGTGCAGATCTGCCTGGCTATGATATACATCTATCTGTTTTCCTGGGTCCCAACAGAGCGATTAACAAACCTGGCGACAGCCAAAGACTATTTTGGTTCCAGTGCATTTGTGTTAGTGCCATCGGCCTGTTCCTGGGTGACATCCCTCATGTTGATTGATGCCAAGGTTCCAGGTGCAGGGTGCCCTGCTCCTCAGTGCCTCCTAGGAACTGTGATGTTGACTAGAGTGCAATTTAGTTCACGGGAACCTGTGGTTGAAAGCACAGTTGGCAGGTATTTATCATGAAGGGGTCCTCTTACCTCCCAATCACTGTTTCATCCTGACTAGAGATTTAGCATGTTATTGGCAAATTTAATGGCTGCATGTGTCGTCATTAGTACAGATAATAAAACTGAAGTCTTTTCAGTAGTTCAGCTTTAACAGAAGGTGAGGTGTTTATTAATCATGAAGGTAAACTCTATTGATCCTAGGGAAAATTGTTGTGCAAACAACAGCAAGAGTGTAGAGCACGGATGAACATACATATAATGCAAAACAAACAGAATGCAAAGACAGTACACAAACGAGTAAATGTGGTGCAGGCAAATCTAAAAGTACAGCACAGAAATAGAGTATCCAGAAAAACAGAATATCGGAATATTAAGATAGATAAGCGTCTAGCACCAAATAGTTCTCCATTATCTAAGATTATACTGACTTAGGCACAACTAAATTCCATATATGTTTAATAATCACCGCATGATATGTGAACTAATTGTTGTATTATACTGTAAAGTAGTATCTGAAAACAGTAACAAATGGAACCTAACAAACATGTCCTTTATAACTGTGAACAGCTGCATAAAACATTACAGATCATATATTGTACGATCAATGCACATTACTGCATCATGAGAGTGAACATAAATCGTCATAATCAACATAAATCATGTATTAGTGTATCTGATCATGTGATTTAAAAGATCTAGCTAAAAAATAAGTTTCACACCAAATAGAGTGGTGAGATTAACAGTTGAAGAGTTAACTTTGGGCTTGCTTCCAGCAGTGGTAATGATACCTGAGAGATGTCTCTTCACTGTAAACACATGTTGGGGCAGGGTCCATGTCTGTCCCCTGTTTGATGGAGTGGTGTGGCAGTGGGGAGCCTGGGTGGGGGGAGAGCTATGTATAATTCCAGTCCAGATAAGAAATACTGTAACTGCACTGGGGCTGGGAACAAGACTGCGGGTAGCATTCAGCTAACATTCAGAGGAAAACCAAAACCATCCCCACAAGATATATTAAGTATGACTTTACGTGAGAGCAAGAATACTGCAGTAGTACACTCACACTTAATGTATTAATTGACCAGTAACTAAGTGTTTGTTCCTTACTGATCCCGTGTTCGCTAATCAATCACAAGGGTTCATATATTTCATTTAGTTACTATATATGTTCATGATTTGTACTTGAGTAGTAACTGAGTTACTAAGGTAAAGTAAAGTGTTTCAAGTTAACACAGGAAGGTGAAACCCCCTCCCCCCCCAGGAAAAAAAGATGTCTTGAAAATTTTTATCATTTCTAAAAGTACGTTTTTGGCATTTAATTTTTTTTGTTCATATTTGGAGTTAAGTGAGCACCCATGTTTGAATAAATACCTGAAGAAGCTAAACATTTACTTCTCAAGTGTTGAAATGAGAAGCAGAAACAAATTCACCATTCATTTCTTTGATCTCCAGGGAAGGATCAAGGAGAATGTGTATCTGAGTACATGCGACAGAAATAGATGCATGACTAACTGCATGAAGAAGTGAGCCTGCATGCATGCAAGCTGCTCCTAAATTGTTTGTACATTTGCACACCCCATGCGCCCCTCTTTCCTTGGCACTATCCCACCAAATGCTCCCTTACTTGGAACACCATCGTCTGATTTCACAGCACTCCTGGTTACACCTTGCTAACTTGCTCATAGCAATTTCGTCTAACATGCACCTGTGCACCTGAGACAGTAATTCTGATTGGAGTTTTCAGGTCTGAAAGCAGTTAGCAGTGTGTATGAATTAGAACCACAATCTAGGTACAAATAGGAAAGGAGTACTGAAGCTGATCCTACTCTTTGTGTGGGACATTGAAAAGGACGCTGCTCTACCAACGAACGAGATACGTTCCGAACGGCCGTTCGCAACTTGAAATGTTCGTAAGTTGTTATTCACCATCACTTTAAGGGCATAGGCAAGTACAAAGAACTGGGATGCCGGGAGCACGCACGCTACGCTGCTGCGCGGCGGGACTGGAGTGCAGAAAAAAAATTGATGTTGCGGATGGGAAACGGGAGCCCAATTAACACAATTTGGACTTAAAGATCCTCTTCGTTCGTATGTCTGAAAGTTTGTAAGTTGAACGTTTGTAAGTAGAGGAGCGTCTATATACAAGTATATAGAGTGTGTGTGTGTGTGTGTGTGTGTGTGTGTGTGTCTCTCTTTCCATTTATTCCTATAGGGAAAACCCTAATGTCATCTCTAACAACCTTAACCCCTACCCAGCCCGAACCTTAACCATAAGTAACCAAACAAAAAAGATTTTTGACATTTTTATTTTTTTATTGCATTCACAGATTTTTATGAAATTGAGCTTATCCTTGCGAGGACCAAAACAATGTGCCCCTCACATTGTGGGGAAATCTAGCCATCACAATGTCATAATTACAAACACACACACACACACACACGCACGTCGGGTATACCTATCCTTATGGGGACCGCTCATTCACTTCTATGGGAAAAATGCTAACGCTAACTATGACAACCTTAACCCCCACCCTGCCCTAACCATAACCATAAGTAACCAAGCAAAATACAAGAGTTTTTGCATTTTTAGTTTTTTCATAGCAAAATAGAGTTTTCCCTTATGGAGACCAGGAAACCGGTCCCAATAAAGGAAAAAAACTGCTATTTATCACATTATGGGGATAGGTTGATCTCATGTGACATTTACAGGCAGAACCCTGTTTTAATGGATGCCTGTGGTTCTGAAAGACTACTTTTGGGTCTCATATTTAGTGAAGAGTGAAGAGAATTTTTGCTTTTTTTTTCCCCCCCATAAAAACCTTTTGCATTCAGTTGTCTACACAATGGATTGGAATGTAGTGGCATGCAGAAAATTGTAGATTTAGAACCACCAGATGTGCTTTTTAATAATCAGTTAAAATGTACAGTCTCAGTCTAGTTGCAGTAGACAGTGCGATAAAGTCCTGAATAGGCCTACACAAGAGGGCACTAAGCTACCTTTTATATACCAGGTACATGGACACAACATCTTCACAGACAGATGAGAAACTGGATTTTATTATGGAAAAAAAATTACATTTTTAGACAGGTGTGTTAATTGTGGGATTCATGGGACATTGATAAACTAAAGAATGAGGCCTGAGAAATAAAAAGTGTGAAAGAAGTTTTTTATGATAATCATTATAACTGCCAGATGAATTGAATAACATGGATACAAAGAATGCAAAATGCAACAAGAATGCAAAATGGTCTTTCATAGATATGGCCTTGAAACAGGTACTTTGTAAGTCTTTAGGGTTCTGAATTTAGGAAATGGCCTAATTTGCTTAATTTTACTGGCACTTTTAATGACTGACAATTTCAGGCCAAACGATCAAGTTATCTTTAGCATCAGCTATTAGCAGTTAAAACTTTTTCAAGCGCAAATTCTCCTTTGTGTCGTCCGTACAGACCTACAAACAGATGGAGTGTCTCAGATGACGAGGCAGAACATGTTCAAATGTAAAACAGCTGTAGTACAATAAAAATGTGCGTTTACCATATGGTCCACATTGAATTCGGTAAACAGTTCAAGTTTGTTTTAAAATGTGGATCTAGAAACTAAGGGGTAAAAATAATTTCGAACTGTTCAAGTTCGATAACAGATGGTATCCTTAATGAATTATCTTAAATTGTTTACCAAGAAACTGGACTTAAATAGCAGCATCTCCATCTATCTTCCAACCTCTCATACTGATCAAGGTTATGAGGGGCCTGGAGCTCCAGGATAGAACAGTGTACGAAGCTTAGGAACACCCAGCATTTTTATGTCAGAACACCACAGGGCACACACATGCACAAAGTCACACAGTCATACACTATGGGCACTTTAGATTCCAGTGACACTAAACGCATGGTATTCCACTGGGTCACACCAAGGAGGGACAACCCAGACGCAGCCTTCGAGTTCCCACAAAATAAGGGAGCAGAATAAAAGGGGTCAGTACACGAAGCCAGGAGGAACAATAGGGAAAGTTTAGTGCTATTCAGAGACAGGGGTGAGGAGCAGGACAGTAAGGCTGTGAAACCACTGGCTAACAATGAAGAGGAACAACACCAACCACACCAAAGACTAATGTCGACAATGACCAACAAGGGCAAGGATGGGCATAAATGTAATCCTGATAACGAGGGGTACATGAGGGACTGGTACGGGCCATAAACAATTAACCAGACAGTAACAGGAAACAGGTGAGGGTAATTAGTATCAAGAGGGGAGAGGAACGAAAACATAACAGGACTGACAGTAGTGATCAGCTGGTGAAGCTTCATGAAGCTTTTGGGCGTTCCCCAAAAAGTGCTGGAACGTATTTTGAGTCTTCGAACCTTTTTTCAAACATAGAGAGACCCCTAGTGGTGTTGGGCAGCACTTCGGACAATCTGAGAATGGAGTCTATATGCGTTTGCATCGAATGGATAATGTGGCTGGTATGACAGCAGGGTCTGATTGTGTTATGCTAAATATAATCTTATTAAATACTATGTTTCTTTCAGTTTACTTGTATGTATTTTCAATCATCATGTATTTACAATAAAATATTGTGATCGATCTGGCATGAACTCATTAATTGTCGTAAAACTGTTGTCGATTAGATGCTGCGATACGTGTGACCGTTTTCAGTTGTTGGGGTTTGGAGTTTTTAAACTGAGGAGATGGGAGAGAAAGAATGAGGTGTTGATACCTTGAGGTGTAGCTTGACAATTTCAACTGGGCAATGAAGATATTTAGCATATTGAGCATATTTAGCATTTTGCTGTATGACAGATATTTGGAGCTATGCAAACCTGGCCAGTACAATAACGATAAATAAAACGAATATTATTAATATTATTCATTTAGCATATGTTTTTATCCAAAGCAATTTACAACTAAGGAATGGAAACCCAGCCTCCCCAATGGTAGACTAGAATTGGCCCATTGAACAAGCAGAGGAATTAATAATAATAATAATAATAATAATAATAAAAATTCTTGGTGGTATTATTATTATTATTATTATTATTATTATATATAACTAATTTTGAATTTTGCCATCGATATTCGTTCACCTTATTGGGAGACATCAACTCAAACTATTTCCAAACATTCGAGGATTGCCTCTTGCAGTTTCCAGAGCCACTTTCAATAATGAATCAAGGGGTGTTGTATGTAATGCAAACTGTACAGCAGTCAGTCTCTCCGACCGCCAAAAAAACCCCACGACGTCCAACGGTTTCATCTCGGTTTTACAAAAATGCTGAAGAGCCGACAGGATCCAAAACCTGACACCTCCAGGACAAATTGGACGTCATCGGTTGCCTGATATCGCATAAAGAAAGCTTGACCTCCCAGCTTCAAGTCGCTGGGCTTCACTTTGACAAGGCTAGACACGAAGTGTCAGCGTCGCATGTCCCATAACTAATCAACAGAAAGAAATTGTAACAGACGGCAGGAGAAACCCACACAATATGCAGAGAAAATGGCAACTGCACAGACGGGGCAGGGATGCGATTCAAATCCTTATAGATTTTAAATAAGTGCTATCTACAGCAGTGGTGTTCAGCCCATGACCTGCTGACAAACGTTTTTTCATTTCAGCTAATTAGTAATCTGTTTAATTATGATAAAATTAACATTCTGTTAAACATATTGTAATTTCTTTTAGTAGGATTAATTGTGAACCCCCCCCCCCCCAGTGCTTAACGTGTGCAGGTACCCACACCTCTTTGTTTTTCTCTTCAGAGTACCAGCACCTCTCATAATCTCCCAGGGAGTACCGGCAATTCTCATAATCTCCCTGGGAGTACCGGCAACCCTCATAATCTGCCAGGGAGTACCGGCAACCCTCATAATCTCCCTGGGAGTGCCGGGAATTCTCATAATCTCCCTGGGAGTGCCGGGAATTCTCATAATCTACCAGGGAGTACTGGCAACTCTCATAATCTCCCTGGGAGTACCGGCAACCCTCATAATCTGCCAGGGAGTACCGGCAACCCTCATAATCTGCCAGGGAGTACCGGCAACGCACATAATCTGCCAGGGAGTACCGGCAACCCTCATAATCTGCCAGGGAGTACCGGCAC
>JAODLD010000056.1:10376776-10388234 GCA_026781065.1 Mormyrops boulengeri | reverse complement strand
CATCTGCCAGTGAGTACCTGCAACTCACATAATCTCCCAGGGAGTACCGGCAACCCTCATAATCTGCCAGGGAGTACCGGCAACTCTCATAATCTCCCTGGGAGTACCGGCAACCCTCATAATCTGCCAGGGAGTACCGGCAACTCTCATAATCTCCCTGGGAGTACTGGGAATTCTCATAATCTGCCAGGGAGTACCGGCAACGCACATAATCTGCCGGGGAGTACTGGCAATTCACCAGTTCTGATCCCCAGCAGGCCTGACCCTGTTAGCTTTCCGACGGTTTTGACTCTTTTGGTGATGAGGTTCCCTCTTTCCTCCATCCCCTTCATGTTGTGTGCAGTCTTCCTGTCAGTGGCTGCAGCAGAGCTACTCTCGCGGAGAGCATAAGGGCATCGTGCCTGTTTAGACCGAGCTCTTGTGAGTTGTTTTACGGTGGCTGGAGAGCCAATCCCACCACCAACCCCCAACATTCTTCCCTGCAAGTTGGAGGACTGCTTGCAGGGCTAGATGCAGTTTAATGTCCAGAACCATACCCAGAATTGTAATGTCTGTCAACAATGATAAACCTAATATTATTGGGTGATATAGAGGCATGCTGTACTACAGCCTTATCATGTGTGATTGACCTTAATTCCATGATTTACACTCTAGATTCAGGTCCCCTCTAAACTTCCAACATTTGTCTCAGAAAGGCCATGGTTAAGCTGAACTGACAGAACTGTGCAGCTGTATGGGTTAGCTTGTATGTCCTGTCAAGGAACACAACCTCTCGCCAGCTAGTTAGCAAATTCAGTGTTTTAATCTGATGACATTCCTATCTGGGCCAAGGGCTAATGTATGACTCTAAGAATAACTGGACAGGAGATGTGATAGATGGGAAGCTATTATAAGGAGTATTTAATTCTGAAGGAACAATTTTCAGGAAGACTGACAGCATCATTTCAGGCACGACCCTTGAATGGAGCCGTCACTCTTATGTGTTGCACAAAATTGTTTGCTACCACTCACCGGTCTCTCAAAGAAGCCGTGAAAAGAGACAATCTCCAGGGTTTTTTTCTTTCAGGGCCTTCCCATCATGCATTGCACTAGCTGGCAATTCCAACTGGTCACCTAGAAGGGATGTTCCTCATACTTTCTCCAGTGAGTCTGCAACTTTTTGAAAAGGCACAAATTCTTTTGAGATTCTGCACATTAAATACATCACATTGAAGTAGATATATACATTAGTAGTATCTTTAGATCATATTGTTATTTCCTTCAAAATGCTGTCATATGAATTAACGCAACATAATTTACATTAATTGCATTTGCTTCTTACATCATTAGGGTTTTTCTTATAATCTATATTCTTTAATAAAAGTGTCCTTCTCAGTTGTTCAGAATCAGTTTTGTGAGATTCCTGAGTGAGTGAAAAGTGTGTATCAAGGTGAGCAATACACACAGTACAAAGTACACATCATAATTGAGCCGGGCCATGGCCTGGAAAAGAAACTCTTTATTTACCTTGAAGTTGTTTTAAAACTCTGATATCTCACCCCTGAAGGTAGTGGCAGTTAGTGGAAAAAGTATATTAGGCAACACTGTGACAAATATGATTTATATGTGCGTTTCAGGGGCAGCGTGTAGCTCAGTGGGCTAAGTCTGTGTGCCTGTAATCAGAAGATCACTGGTTCAAACCCAGCCTCAGCACGTCTGTGGGTCCTTGAGCCAGGCCCTTAACCCCCAGCTCCCTGGGTGCCGCCATGGGTGGCTGCCCTTCGCGGACAACTTACCCTACAAAGAGGAAGTTGAGGGAGGCGTAAAGAGAGTTTCCCCATGGGGGCAATAAAGGTATCGATTATAATTATTACAAAAAATTAGTAATTTATTAACACAGAAGCAGTGTTCAGGCAGTCAGACGTGTAAATGTAAACTATAATCTCAATTAAAGAACTATGAAGGTAAAAAACAGTGAGGAAAGAATGGGAGGAAAAAAGAGAAGAGCAAAGGGAGATGAGTGTAAAAGTCTTTTTAGGGCGACTGTAACTTACACGCAAACGGGGAATTCTTTGGGACAAATTTATGTGGTTCTCCTGACAATTTTCCGATCTTTGTTGTTGGATAGGCGGCTAGCCAACCCCCACATGAGGTCAGGCATTGTCTTACTTCACACCTGAACTCTTTCCAAGGTCCCTTTCATCTGGGTGATTTGAAGAGAGGCACCAAGCTCTATATGACATCAGAGATGGTGCATCTGTTGTAAGGATTATGTGACTTTCCCATTACATGGGGTTAGAAGGTGGGAAATTTGTCAGGGATTTAGCTCATTTGCTAGGAATGACCTAAACACGCAGTAGTTTACCACACTTATAGTGCTTCTCTACTGCCACCAAGAACTGAGCCATACTTGAGGTGTACTGCAAAGAGATGGTTCTCCATTGTATATTATGCAAGCCATGCCTGATCTCTATCCACACTGATATGGCCTGAAAGCACGACTAAACCGAGCTGGTTGCGTCACCACCATCTGGTTGGTCGAAATGCATGGAGATATTGGTGATGTGCATCGATGCTTGGATTATCTGCAGAAAAAAAGATCATATTCTATATGCTGTCCATTAGTAGCATTGCACATCGTGATGTATTGATGCATTCCTGATAATCATGAACTTCAAAATTTCCAACCAACTGAAAAACGCACTAGTGATCAGTTGAATGGAATGGATTCGTAATGCAAATTTACACAAGCTAATGATAATTCCGCTAGCATTTGAGGCTAATAAAACATGGCAATTCTCACAGATGTGTTAGTGGAAATTAGCACATGATGTACACCGTCTGAACAGTAAATAAGCATCTCTTCAGTTTTACGTCACCGTCGCTCTCAAAACCGCCAACGCCTTTGCTGCGCCAACCTTATGCTACGGAAAATTAAAGCAAGCAGGAACCATGTCGTAACTCCTGTCTCTTCGTGATGTAGGTTGCCTAAGGTCTAGTTCCTGTATGCTAGTGGAAAAGCATCATTAGTATCTGACTTGTCGTCTTCACTAGCTTGGACGTTAGGATGCTTCCTTGGAAGGGCATATACCTAGCTCTGTCATTGGACAAAAGAGGGCCTGGAGACAGTGGACTTCATGGGTCGCTGATCACTAAATTTATCACCTCATTGTTTTCATCCACCTAGGGCTGCATTTTCTGAATAATTTTGCTATTGTCCATGTTTTGGCTTTGTTGCATCCGGACTATTATAGTGTGGCCTCTCTCCTTTTGTGATTGTCATTCTGTCCCATACAATGTTTTTTACCTCACAAGGATTTGTTTGTGACGTCTCCCCTGTATTTACACTGGTTTTTCTTTCACAGGCTAAAAGCTTGGAAGTTTAGGTGAATTGGTAAAATTATAAAATTCAAAATTATACTTTATTGGTCTCCAGAAGGATAGTTACAGTTGTTTCCACGGCAACACAGTAATCATGCAAATATGGCAATACAATAAATAGAATGCAAAGATTATGTAATTAAGTGTACGAAACTTACAGTGATAAACAGAATTAAACTGAAACAAATATGGAGCTCATATATTACCGCATGTTGTATTGCTACGTTGTAATGCTGTATTGCTATGTTCTATCACATAGTCATTCCATCTTAATGTGAAATAGATGTTACATGCTTTTGCACCAAAAGGATAAACAAAACATCTCTTTAGGGGAACACTAAAGAGAGCCAGCAGCCAAAACAGGCAGGATGCTTCAAACAAAGCAGGGTACCCAAGTATTCAAGTACCCAAGTATTTTTGAGTATGTACTTGCATATTCAAAAGTGTACATGAGTACTTGATTGTGAAAGTGGAAATATATTAGAATGTTTGTACATTGAAAACTGGAATCCCTTTTAATAAGCGCAGAACGAGCATGCAGTAGAATTTAGTTTGTTGCGTACAGCATGCTATATATTTTTAATCGGCAAATTACAATGTTCTTAAATTGGTGCAGGATTATATGTACTTATTTTTTGGATTGGGTAAGAAATTTGGGAGGTGGGTGGTATGTTTGCAGACCAGCAGCACAATATCCATGCTTTTCCACCCCTCAACTCTCTCTATCTGCAATCCTGCCCAGACTCCCCCAAGTACTTGGTTTTTAGCCCTGCCAGCTACTCAAGCATTAGAAATTATTATAATTCATATCCATAGTACAGAGAAAACAAGTCCTTGATTACATCTGAGGTAACTACTTGTAATACTAGAGAAGTTACATAATGTGGTACAAAGAGAACAGAGTGGGGGGGGTGGTTTGCAAATATGTGTCTCAGAGGTTGGAACCATATTTTGTTTCATTGTTTGGAAATTTGTAGCCCTATATTTGCCATCATTTTCTACTAATTTAATGAGTGATACTTCCCTTACGCATCTCTTCAGGGTATTCTGTTGCGTTCACCGTGTGATTATAATTTACTTCCATTTCCCCATTTGCACATCAGTTCCATGACTGATGGAAACTGGCACAGTTCATCTTGTAATTACCTAAATTATGGTCTCGGGCACTCCATGACTGTAACACTCTCCTAGCCCTGGCCTACAACCAGCAAAAGAAATGAAAGTTTTATCCAATACTTTTAGTTTCATTTAGTGGTTGGGAAGCATGCTAACATATCATTATCTGAAAAATGCCAGGTTTGTTCATTGATGTATTTTATCTGTAGTCCTGTGAATGCTAGGAGTGATACTACTTCACTGGGCCCTTAATCTGCAATTGCTTTGTCTGGGGTATGATGTTACTGTACATCCCGCACTGCGAGCAGCTCCTCCAATTTAAAAGGAAAATTTGGGGGTTGGTAGCAGGATTGGCACTCCAGGCACTGGAAAACGTCACACCGGTCCATCGGACTAGAGTGATGCTGAGGTACCACCCGCTGCATGGCTGCACTCGGGTTCTCATCGCTGAGGTGGTGGGTGCAGCGACACGCTGTAATCGGCGCATGCTCCTTACCTCCTTACCTCTAAGGAGCAAGGTAATTGTCACTTTTTAAAAATGTGTTTTTATTTTAATGAGGTTTTTCAGTTTCGTTTCAGTTTTAGACCATTTTATTTCAGTTTGTATTTTTATTGAGCACCATAAAGGCCATTATAACAGTGCATGTGAAAGTTACATATAAAATCACATGACCGATATGAGCCAAGAGATTAGAAAATGTGCCATTTTGTTGCTTCACCGAGTACAAGTAAAGACGAAGTGCAATAAATGTTAGAGAAATGGAGTCAGAGCCAAATGCCTTAGGAATGCTTTTCTGGGCTTAAGGGTTTTAAAATAGTTTGCATTTTAACTATTTTAAAATGCAATAGTTAAAATGCAAACTATGCAAACCCTTTTTGGGGGGCCCATTCCACCACTGATGGTCCAAATGAAGACTCCGGCACTCAGGCTTTCAAACAATGGATAACTATTACACTCTGAGGCATGGAGTGGACAAGGTTTTTCAGGCATACACAGGTCTCCATGAACTTGCGTCCCATATTTTTGTCCCAGAAGTGTGGACGTAGGTCAGTCTGGGTGTATATCAATTATTATCGGGGAGATGTCAAATATACTGTGTAACATAAGACACAATATCACACACGTTTAACAAAGCTCCTATAGTTACTTTGTTTTGGTTCTTGCCGCATGCTGGACACATTGTAAAACGGGTCCGCTAACATCCGCTACGTTTGCTTCAGATGTCTCGCGATAAATTTTATCAAGGTTCTTAAGGGATGTAAGTACAATCGGACGTCACTCAATATGACTTAAGTTGACCTCTGACTGTATAAGGTAGGGAGCACATAGCTCTTATTACAGATCTCAGTGTGGTATAAAAAGCATAGCAAACTATATATAAACGCTAAATCTACCATGGTGTCGGAATTCAGGTTTAACGCCGAATCCGCTTTTGGGAACTGAAATTGTCCGCTGAAAGTTTTTCCCCCCTCTGTCGGTAGGTTGGATAAGAACCGAATGCGGTTCTTAAAGTACGAAGAATAGGGTGCCTGGTGCTGTGGAAAAGTCATTCAGGAGCCTCTGGTGCTCCACGTATCAAGCATCAATCTATGACTAGTCACCACCTAAATCGCAGCTCTTTCTCTGCTCAGATGAATTGGACATATTTTTAAAGGCTTGGGCCCGTTTTCCGCTGCTCTGACCTGTATATTTTTAGGCACCACTGGAACTTTTCAAAACTTTTACAACGTACTTCCTTGCGTTTCCCACCATAAATATTCACCACACTCTTTGTTAACTTGGTTCTGTTTCATTTAATGTATGATGTTAGACATGGTATTGTTATTGAAGTGGTTTGCAATCATCTGTTACAAATTTAAATAGATCAGAGCAATGTAAGCACAGGAAACTATTTACAGTAAAATGTACAGTACTGTACAAAAGTTATAGGTGTTTAAATAAAATGTTTAAAGCTATTTATCTAGGTAGTGAGTGTATATTAACTAAAAAAAAAACACATTTTAAAATCATAACGTATGCAGATCACCACAATAAAAAAAGTATCAATTTTTTCTGTTGTTCAAAAAGTTACCGATATCTTGTCGGACAGCTACAGTACCACTTAAGTTCCGGAACCTCTCCGCAGGGGCACCAAACAATTTCACAAATGTCACTCCCAGTTTAATTGATTCATTGATTGATTCATTGATGGGTTGATTGATTCATTGATTGATTTGATTAGTTAAATAACTCACTGAGGTGTTGATTAGCCAAAACAAGGTGTCCAGTGCTCAAGTTTAAAAATACACGTGTGTATTGAAAAGTTGCTGCAAACTCCTAGGAGAGATTAGTAAAGGTTCTGCAGTCGCTATGCTGACATAACTTTGACAGAGAGAAATTAAACTTAATTTTCTTTCACTGCCTAAAACCTTTGCTCAGTACCGTAAATGGAGAACATGGATTATTTTTAATTGCTTTTTATTTCTCCCTCTTTCTCTATTGTGATATTTTGTGAATTGATATTCCTCCGCGGAAAAAAATTAAGAGATCACATCACAATTTTTTCTCTCATTCTTCAATTTATGGGTGTGCATCTGTGAATAATGTTTTTTTCTGCAAACTGCAGCCTGGTTCTTCCCGGCTTCTCATTGATAAAGGGCTTCTTCCTTGCTTTATGGGACCTCAGTCCTTCTTCTAGGAGCCTGATGTCTTAGCAGTGCCCTTCACACCTGCACTTAATGCTTCTCATTCCTTTTAAAGGTCACTTGATGCCATCCTATGATTCATGAGAACCTGTTGGATAAGCTATCGGTCTCTGGCATTAGAAAGTCACTTCTGGCTTCACCTGTCTGGCTTCTGGTTGTTCCCAGTGTCTCCCTGCTTCACCTTTATTCTTGTGTACTGCTGTCTTAGAGATGTTGAACCTTGAAGCATTCTGATGCTCAGCGTACCCTACTGCCAGCAGAACCGGAATTAAACCGGGATTTAAGAATGCAAATTTATTTTAAAATATAGAGTGGTCTCTTCATTTTTCTCTTCATATCAGAATTATATTTAAAGTATACTAAGTAACAATGACCACATTATAATATCTGATTAACCATTCTGGAGTAGAACAAAAAGATAAATTGTTTTCTCATTTTCAGCCAGTGAAAATTAAGAAAACACAAACCTTTACAATGGAAGTAACGTATCATAATATATTATGCTATCATTTAATTGACAATTTTTATTTGCAATGCATTCATCATAACTGCCCTGAGGAGTTTATGGTGGCCTGGCTTTGAATATTTCACTCCTTGATTGAGTATCTTGATGGTCCAACCCAAAAGCCTTGCTGTGTTCCTGTGTTCGGAGGAAATACATTCAGAATCCCACCAACCCCCCCCCCAATTTGGAATTAAATGAACCAACTCTGATGACATATCAGGTAGTTTGCTATTACACATCCCAGGGTGCAACTGATATCTGCTGGTCTGATTATCCATAGTCATGATAAAAAATACAAATATTTACAATGTTCCTGTTTTAGCTTCTACTGGATACTTAGTACAATCTGCATATATAATCAAGAAGATGACGTGTGCTATACCACAGGAATATTCTCAATTTCATTTCTTTCCCACAGATTCTTCTTGAAATTCTTCCTCAAGTGCAATCAGAATTGTCTGAAGAATGCAGGGAACCCAAGGGACATGCGAAGATTTCAAGTAAGAGTCTCCTATTCATTTTAATGGCTTCATGGCGAACCAGGCCAGGATCCACTAGGAGATAACAAATGTGCAAAGCCCTTCGTTTAAGGAGGCCTGTTTTTCCATAATAAAAACCTTAAGTCAAAGGAAATGAATTAAGCGTAATTTTTCTACCACAGCACAGAGGTTAATAATCAAAGATCAGAATATTGCAGGTGCAGACTTGCAAAAATGTTGCTGACTCTCCATTGGCTGGTTTGCTTGCCTTTTCCTTTGACATAATTCCCAGGGCTAAGCCTATGATTGTCCTCAGGTGGTGGTGTCCACGACTCTTAACGTGGACGGCCATGTCCTTGCTGTCTCAGACAACATGTTTGTGCATAACAACTCCAAGCACGGCAGAAGGGCCAGACGCGTGGATCCATCTGAAGGTTTGTGTCTTCCAGTTAACTGCTTGTGAAGGCCAAGAGCCAGTCATATTCACTTCCCCTTGTTTCTGACTCATTTATGTTTAATTTTCCAGTAACTTTCCTGGTCACTGTTTAACCAATGGTGCCTAAGTTAAAGCTAAGTGCACAGAAAGCCTAGTATGTCTTTATAAAATCCATGGTAATAAGTCATCACTTTTCTCTGGGAATTTGTCATTTTTATTTAATCAGTGCGTTCTGTGTACTTTAAAATACTTTTTTGCTTTATACCGAGTTAAAAGATAACTCTGAGAATCTGTTTAGGGGCTTTAAAACTAAGCATACAGTCATATAATTGTGTATATATAGCATGTTTCTGAAAAAAAGTTCTGCATTAATAGAGCAGGATAAATCACATGTCATATTTTGAAAGGACTTCAGAACTTTGATATTTTAATTTTAACTTTTTCATGTAATTTCAGTGTATTTGTGCTGTTTTCTGAGTAGCAAGACTTTCTGGTTTCTCATTGCTTACTAACCAACATTTACTTTAAGGCTAAATTCCTCTTGTCTCCATTCCATTCTCATTTTCCTCCCTCTTTGACGACTTGTCCTGGTGGACCAGAATGATCAATGGATACAGGATCTGTTGATATGTTCTCTAATTAGCTGTTGTCAATGTGTATTTCTAGACCAAAATCCATCTTGATAAGTCTGCATATGGGAATCCCGTCTGCGTGTCTATATGATTTTAAGCAGTGTGTACTGGTGTTCTAGCTGAGAGGCGTAAAATTTAAATGAATTAAATCAAGTTAAGATCAATATCAGGGCTTATTGCTGTTTGATATTATGTCCACAGGGCTGGAGTGGTGGTATTGGCTTATTACATATTGTGACAAGCTTTTTGCACTTCAGCATGAACGTGCTGGGGTGTTTCAGAGATGTTACTAGTCTGGGTCATTGAAATCCCATCAGTTTAGGTATAAGACCTGTGGAAACGATAGATCAAGTTCACTGTGTATTTGGTTAGATGACCGATATAGTCTCTCCGGTCACCTGTGTCTTGAAAGCAGCAACGCCGTGCATTAAAGCTATCAGTCCCAGTGAGGGCTGGACAACGGGAGGTGCCACCATCATCATCATCGGGGACAACTTCTTTGACGGGCTGCAGGTGGTCTTTGGAACGATGCTTGTGTGGAGTGAGGTGAGTCATACTGTGAGACAACCAACTTCCTGGGTAAGGGATGCCCTTGGGCCTACAGTAGCTGAATTCAGTATACGGTCATCCGTTCTGCATCGCGACTTGCCCCATCATGGTTTCGCGATATCGCCGGGTCGGCCTAAGAAATGAAATGGGAATTTCTTGGGAGCTTTTCCGAAAGCAGCATACGACACGCAAAGGTTAGCGAATGGCACACGAAAAGTTTAGTAACTCATGAATGCATGTAAAATAATAATTCCAGATGCGTTTACGGCAGCCTCTCACGTGAAATCTCTCAGTGATCTTTGTATTTTGCGTTTCTTGTCATCTTTTCAATTTGCTCCTATCTGATTGCATCCTCGCTTTGTTCACCAAGGGGGCCAAAGGCTCCGAAAATTTTTTACATGGTTTCTAGATTGTGGGGGACCTGTGTCCCTAACCTCTGCAATGGGGAAGGGTTGACTGTATCTGAAAATTTGGAAAGGATGTTCCATTAATGTGGGGTTAATGTGTAACTCAGTGTAATTCAGTAAGTTTGGCCCTGGCTACTACTTGTTTAAATATGCACTGTCCATTTACACAGACAACTGACATTTAAACACATTACATATTTGTTATATTTAAATAATGGAAAAAATGACAGAGAAATCTTTGTTGGGTGTACACCCTCTCATTAAATGCCTTTGTTAATAACATCAAGTATGACCAACTGCCTGCCAACTGACACACAAAGCTAATTAGCCTCCATCTGTGTTCAGTTATAATTATTGAGATTAGTCATGAATAAAGGCAGCTGCTCTTATGAGAATCGTTTACGAGGCTGTGCATCTCAAAACAAAATCTCAGTGGGCAACACTGATACTGCAGCTGAGGACTGGGAGGTGACTGTAAACATATTCAGTAACCCTTTACAAACTATCAGCACCATCTTTAAGAAGATCAGGGCAGGTGGTTCCATTAAACCAGTGTTAATGTGGGCAGCATATTTTGATGGGAAAGACCCAAATCCCAGCATGAGAACCTTAACCCCCACCCAGCCCTAACCTTAACCATAACCTTAACCCCCACCCAGCCCTAACCTTAACCATCAGTAGCCAAACAAAATACAAGACTTTTGGAATTTTTATTTTTTTGATTGTAGTCACAGATTTTTAGAAAATTGAATTTCCCCTTGTGGGGACTGAACAATGTCCCAACAATGTCAAAATAACAGGTTTTTATCAGATTGTCATCCCCACCATATAATGTATATCTGATCCACACTCAGACACACACATACAGACAGGGAGGGAGGTTGTCGTAATGGAGGATTCAGTTATTAGAGGTGTAGACAGTTATGCGTGCACCCGTGATAGAGGGTCTCGTATCGTTGATAGGGGACCTTCCGGATTGTGTGCATAGGCTTTTAGTCCCAGCCAGGGTGGATCCAGTGGTCATGGTGCATGTTGGCACCAACAACATAGGCAAGGGCAGGAGGGCTGTTCTGCCGGAAAAATTTATGGAAGTCGCAGATAAGCTTAGAAACAGAACGTCCACGATGGTATTCTCTCTAACACTACCCATCTCACGCACGAGCCAGGCTAAGTTAGCTATGAGATTAAACGCGTGGCTAAAAGGGTGGTGTAGGTTTAGGTTTATGGGGCACTGGAAGACCTTCTGGAACAGGTGGGACCTGTTCAAGCTGGATGGGTTGCATCTGAAC
>JAODLD010000056.1:10362056-10376676 GCA_026781065.1 Mormyrops boulengeri | reverse complement strand
TGAGCTGAATCTGTTTAGCCTCGAGCAAAGGAGACTAAGGGGGGACATGATCCAGGTATATAAGATTCTAACAGGTTTGAATGCTGTTCAACATATAGTTGCTTTAAATACAAGAACTCGTGGCCATAGGTGGAAATTAGCGGGAGAACATTTTAAACTGAATTTGAGAAAGCACTTCTTTACTCAGTGTATAGTTAGACTGTAACTTTGGAGTATGGAATAGTCTTCCTGTTAGTGTAGTCTTGTCAAGGTTATAATATGAAACACTGCACTGATTTTAAAATGGCTTTATATTAACTTTGTTTACCATTAAATGAAATACAAATTATACCAAAATTTAGTCTCAACCAAACAGTTGATTTTGACGCGTCTTCATTCATATGAAATAATACCAGTGCATAGAACTGAATAAAGAAAACACCAGTCCTTTCTCTCAGAAGTGCAAAGTGTCAGACTAGTGAAAACCAGCTGGGTGCTTATTTCTGCACCTAGCTCAGTTCATGACAGTGAACTTTTCAAACACATCAAAATTAAAATCACCTCTTTTTTCTATTCATTTCATTGCATTTCAGGTTTGCGGTATTTATCCCGGTTATTTCCGCTCCACACGGCTTCCACTGAGTCTTGTTTTCTTTCACATCGAATGTGAAATTTATCCATATATTGATATGTTTTTTCCTACCTAAAGCCGACTGTCGCACAGACCAGGCTTGGCAGTATCGTCCAGGCCGTCATACGGTCCAGAGAAAATTCAGCAAGTTTGAGAGGGTGTCCCCACAATAAAAATCAGCCATGCCTAGCACAGACATAAGAAGTTTGCAGACAATCTTTAGAGACAGAACTGCATGGTTTTTGTGCTTGAAGCCCGTTAGATCAATATTATCCAATCATGCCCAGTTACAGTGAGCACAAACTAAAGAAACTACTTTTGATTGGATCCCTTTCAAATTTGTCTACTCCTGACATTTTTGTCTCATTTTTACTCGTTGACGTTATTAGTACATTTCGCCATCATTTTTGGCATCATAAATTATTTTTCTATTTTATTTTCGTCTCGATTTAATCAGTTAAAAAAATGTTGACCATTTTCATCATTTTCGTCAATGAAAATAACACTGCATCAAACTGGATGGCAGGACTAATCAGAGATTCTGCCAAATTCAAAATGGCTACACAATATAATTTACACCAATATCGCAAGCTGTTGGCTCTACCAAGATGAAAACATGGTCAGGGAAGCCTACATAGGGGCTAGGAAGTAGGAAATCTGGGGGCATTAGAAAAGTTTTGAGGAAACCAAGATATAAAACATCTTGGCCTCGGTTCCAGACGTTATATATAATAAAGACATCTCACCCATGTACGAAGACCACCGTCCCCCCCGTGAAGCTCTATGGAGACAGCTCCTTCTAATAGGCGCGCCTCTTTTCATTTTCAGATTTTTTGGGGGAAAAAAAACTAGTGTGAGACCGAAGATCAGTCTCATAGAAAACCTGTGGAATAATTATCAGTCACAGTTTTGTTAAGGGATAAAAGAGGGCTTGGATCTAATGGCAACTGGGCATACTGTGCATTTTAAAATAATCACATCACTTTCTGGATGAACGTAACGGGAACCAGGGCAAACAATGAGGTGAATTCTAATTATTATTTCTGAATAAACTCATAATAAATGCTGCTTAAGGCCCGGGTCACTGATCTTGCCGGCTGCTGTATTTCAGCTCATCACTCCCCATGCCATCCGAGTTCAGACCCCCCCGCGGCACATCCCGGGAGTGGTGGAGGTTACACTGTCCTACAAGTCCAAGCAGTTCTGTAAAGGTGCTCCAGGACGCTTTGTCTACACAGGTAGGCACGTAGGGTGGGCCGTGTCACATTACCGTGCGTCCTTCTGGGCTTCTCTCTGTTTTGTTACTGCAACAGTAATACTTCTGAGACCAATTTATCAAGATGACTGTTCACTGTGTTCCAAATGGTTGCCATTCAAACCACAAGGTTTACCTTCCTTACATACTTTTTCCTTGAAATGTGTGACTCAGGCACATCTCTGCACTTAGAATACCTTCGCTTGTTTATCCATAGTGCTTACATGTATTTAAAGTAGAAAGTGGATAACATCTCTGATGTATGAAACTGTACATTATATCAAGTGTTTAATTGTCTTTGTTGACAAACCACAGCACTTAACAATGAAATGTGTCCCCTGCATTTAACTCGTATGTGACATAACAGGGGGCAGCTAATTCAGCACCCGGGGAGCAGTGCTTGGGGGTGTTACCTTGCTCAGGGTACCTCATTAATACTTTGTTGGTCGGGCATTCGAACCAACAAACTTTCAATCACAGATGCACTTCCCTACCCATTAGGCCCTAACCATATGAACAAAACCTACCCACTAAAAACTCTCACTCATGGCTAAATGCTTTTTGACTCATACTGTGCAGTTCTAAGTGTCTTACTCCATTTCTTGAAATCATGACTCTATCAGCACTACATTTAGTAAATAGCCAGAATATATGCATTTTATCGTGGCTTAACATAGTGATTGTGTTATTAAACAGGAATAAGAACATTTTTATCCAAGGTCATGCTGCGCTGCAGGGACTTTACACACGCCCCAATTATCACACATCTAAATATTGTATTCCCCAGTTAGAGCCCATTGTTATATTTAACAGACAAGAGTATTTAATTCTTTAAATTAACTTTAAATTGATTTAACTAATTCTTTTGGGGGAAAATTGCAAGGAAAATGGAAATTGTATGTTCTTTTACAAATTTATTTTGAAGGAAATTTGTTTTTCAGCCTAAAGACAATAGATGTAATATGCACTCCATAGTTTATGACAAAAAATAAAATGTAAGTAATATGATAAAATAGTTGCAGGATGCCTCCTCTACCCTGATTGATGATGGGAAAATATGTCCGATGGGATGCTTCACAAAGGATTTCTTTGATCATACCAAAACCTTATTATCCTATTGTAGCTGGTTGACATCATCACATACTCGCTACAAGGTGTGTTCATTTCCTGTTGGACTTCCATTGCAGTCACAGTGGACTTCCAGTCACAGCTGAGGTCTGCAAACCGCTTTGATACTGTATCCCTTCCCAAGCTACTTGCTCCACCCGCACTTTCACTTCCCTCACATACTCCTCTTACTGTGACCCTACTCCGTACTTACATGACCAGCTCTAGGCCCCTTTTCCTAGTTAATAAATATTCCTTTCATCACCGTTACTCTCCTCAGGGGGGTGCCCCCCCCCAGTAATTATGTGGCCACTCCACTTGCCACCCCTCACCAAAAAATTTAAACAAAATATGGGGCAATTAATTCTGTAAAGCAGAGCTGGCCAACCCCGTCGATCAGTTGATTGTGGCTCAGTGCCTCCAGGATAACACGATCGGCAAATTGTACCAATTGAAATATACCGAGGGGACCCCCCCCTCCCTCCAGTAGAATATTACCGCATTGCCACCCCAGAAAACTCATTTGATCCAGTCTGTGTACGGTCTGACTCCGCCCCTGCCTCTCCTCATGCAGATTTTACATGCCCTGCTCGTACCCTTACACCTTCCCCTGTGGGCTTGTCTCCTAAGCTGGCTCAGATATTTATGGGCAAGTTAATGAGAAAAGCCAGGAGTTATTGACTCTACAGGGAAGACAGAGAATCTCTGAAAATCAGGGTCTGCAAAAACACAGAGCTGCAATAACTGCGATTTGAGCCCTTATTGTAGACTCCCCTCGATCTGCTCTGCATTAAGCCACAGAACATTTTTTAGTATGTGATGATGTTTCCCAGCCTCAGCTCATCTATTACACTTAAATGGCAAAAGATTTGCTGTTGTTAATAATAAAATGGGTTTATTCAAAATCACTATTACCGATGTAGTGCAGTACAGTAAATAGTGTGTGCAGCATTTTTGTAGTAATGTTTGAATCGTCAGCGGCAAATGTGGCTCATTATGTAGTGCAAAATGAAATTCCCATAATGCACTGCAAATTGCATTATACAGACCATATACCATAATGTGCCTAAATGTTAAGGTTATGTCTTGTAAACTGACCTTTCACACATAATGGTGGAAAAGGGAGAATTTTAAGCACATAGAGAAATTTAATTTTTAATTTAAGATAAATTATAAGCTATGTAAACGTTGTAGCTGTTGTATGTATGTTACAGCTGTATATTTTGCTGTTTGCAAATGTCAGCTGTCAAAATTTGCCTAGATACCGACATAGATCTTCTTGAAAAGTACCTTAAACAGTTGTCTTTTTCACTGATTAATTGCCTGTAGTGTGAACAGCAGAAAAGTCACTATAAAAGGAATAGTTAGCAAATCAACCTTTTTGAACTTGGCCATATAATTGATTTAGAAATTATACACCATGCGGCCAACTGTGAGATGTTCCTTTATTCACCATTTGCACAAATGCACTTTTCTTGTCCCATCATGCTTTGCTTTGAGACATACAGAAATATACACAGTGGAGAGCGAAGCTTGGAGTCTGAGCACAGGGTCAGGCCATTTACCCAGCACCTCTGGGGCATTTTGCGAGGGCGTTTGCCGTTGCCTGAGATGTTAAGCATTATTGCTAAAGTGGTCAAGCACACTTGTTGTTCTTAATATCCCTAATGCAGAAAAAAATCCTCTTTATTTTTGGTGTAAGGGCTGGGGTCTGTATTTTCCCACTCTAGTGACTGGTCAGGACCGATACAGCCTCTACATATCTCCACTAAGGCCTCACTTTGAACTGCCGCTACACCACCTTTATTGTGAGTTTCATCAGTGCAGATCACTAGACCTCCAGCTGAGCCTATAGCCATTCTGCTCTCGACTCAGCCTAAACCCATGGGATTGCAGACAGTCCCCTATGGAGCCGTCACTGTCATGACAGTGATGAGGTATAGCGTACCTCTGTGATTAGAGACCTCATCAGCCTCACTTGTGCATATCGGGCACTCACTTGTGTTATATGCCTGACAGTTAATTGTGTCTTTTGCTTTGATAAGCTGCTTTAAAAATCTAGGGCATCTACCTCAGTCACAAGTGGGACCTTTTCTTTAATACCCCAAATTTGTACTTGGAAACTTTTCCTTCTCTGATATTGGTTTCATTGACACTGGAAATTTTTTGCAATACAATTTTATTCGGTACTTCTATCCAAAGTACTTCTATACTTCACATTTATAAAGAGTGAGGTGTTTTACTGGTGTAACTTCAGGTGAAGTACCGTCCAATTGCTTCTGCAAGTAGAATGCATTTCATCAGCCAGTTATCTAGCGATTAAGTAGTGGAACGGTTCTGAAACCGGAACCATGATATCCACCCCCAACCCAAAATTATTATTCTATTTCAAGTTAGGCCAACCTGTATATTTTGTAGATATACCACCTGCACCTTGTGTCCAAATGATTCTAAGTGAGAAATTTTAAAATCCCACCCCCCCCATGAAAACACTGCACAGCACTGCAGCTATTCATGTTTCGGGGGAAGCCAGAGATGGGAATTCTGAGGTTGCAACAAAAGCAAAGAAAGTGTTTTTGTTTTACGGCTGCCAGGTTAAGAGTATACCAACTGGTTAAGGTTAACAGATTAAGGCTGACAGGTTAAGAGAATACCAAGTGGTCTGCTTTGACCTTTTGCTCCTGTTTGCTCAAGGTGTGCTGCAACCTTAATGTACTGTCAAAGACAAAACGCTATAGAAGAACTTAGAGCAGAGGTTTTGCACTGTTATATGACAGTGTTCATAGAAAACAAAAGTAAAAATACCAAGCTATTGAGTAGTCCAGTACAGCTGCAGACCATCTTAAATGCCTCGTAACTGAAGAAATAACAAAATTAGATTGGCAGAAACTCCTACAAGCAAAAACCTGAATCAGTCACATGTAAGCCAGGGTATGATCCCATTTTCAACAATACTAAATAATATAAACGATTCCTCATCACTTGGAAATGGATTGAAGGATCAAATGTGGGGTGTCTTCTAGTCCTGGTAGCATACAGTCCCTCCACATTAATATGATAATTTCTCATTATGAATTGTACACTACAAACCATTCAATTATTCAAAGAAATCTCTCTCCTTGGCTTACTCATCTGTCCCTTTGTTATTTTGTCCACACTTTCAAAAAGGAAGTACAAAAAACAGGACATTCTAACTTCTAGCAGAGGGCATTGTTGAGTAAACAGAGTTGAGCACCTCACAGCTTAACACATCAGATACACTCTGACACAATACAGAAGAATCAATGGACACGTAGTTTAACATGGCAAGGTTTTCTATCACTAAACTATGGTGAACCTGTAAGAATGTATGTGGCATGTTTATGAGAGAGTTTATGTAGCACAGAAACATTTTCGAAAACCTTGCAGTAGCATTTGAAATCATTGTAATCATTGAATCATTAGGAAATGCAATTTTCTTTTATATTGAAAATACCTGTAGTCTATTTGGCACCCTTTAATTAAAGTACACATAATGTATTCTAGCTAAACAAGAACCAGGTATATAGACCTTTAAAGTTTATGGATATCTATATGCTATACATCCAGAGGACTTCATAAAATGCAAATTTTTTTGTTTCTGTTTGTATTACCTTGGTTCTGTCTCTCTTTGGGTGTCCCTGCTGTCCCGTGACTACAGACACATCCACTGTAATTTAAGCTCCCGCCTGCAAAGTTCTATCTTTAAACATGATTTATTGCTTTTTTATTTCATTTATGTCTTTCCTTGGGAAGGGAGAGGAGTTAAATTAAGAGTAGGGAGATGTATATTACATTTGCCTGCATTCTGATGCTTGTGTTTAAGCTCGATATGAAAAAATGCAAAAACTATACAGTAGGATAGAACTAATTAACTTATTGAAACACATATATATGTATAGCCACATAGCAAACCAAAATGACTCTTCAGAAAATATGATCCCTTATGCTTAAGTTTATGCTATATATGCTGATCAATGATGATATAATTATTGGAAGTGATTCTCATTGATATCTGCTGTTATTGTAATGCCCATATTAAATCTGCTTACCTTGTTTTCCATGCCTTTTCCAGCACTAAATGAACCAACTATTGACTATGGCTTCCAAAGGCTACAGAAGGTCATCCCAAGACATCCAGGAGACCCTGAGAGGTTACCCAAGGTATGTCTCAAGTGAAGGCAGTCTCATCAGTTACTTTACATAAGGACATCTAGGGCTCTACTCACATTCTATCTGTTTATGAATAAATAATATGAGCAGTTTCCATCTTAGCTTCTGATTAGTCCACAAGTTGACAGAGACTAGCAACTGTCATCTTCCAGTAAGGGTTTTTCACGAAATGCAGACTGTGACATCCAGGTTCTAGCGTTTCTCCACCTTAAGCTTCCGCCCAGCTGTGTCGTCCCAGGCTGATGGCTGTGCAGCTGGAGTTTTTTCCGGTCGACAAGAAGGTCGTCTCAATGTGACTCTCACTGCTGGGTGTGCTCTAAAAGACAGTTTGTGACAGATAAAGTTGGATGAGGTGCTCTGAAAGAGAGCGACCGTGAAGAATGACCTCCTACGTGTGAACCTGGGGGGGTTATTGGACTTAATGATGCTCACAAGTGTTTGTGGTACAGGCAGTCCTGGGTTAAGAATGTCTGGCTTATGGTCGTACTTACAAACGGCCTGCCGTGACACCTATTATATTTTATAATTCGTGTTAAATACAATGGTTTGGAATAACAAACACACAACTACTTTGTGACACTAGGTAAAACATGCACAGCCTCAGCGGTTTGTCAGCCTGAGGTACAGTACAGTAGGTTTTTATGCTTATAATTAATATCCATCCATTTTCTGAAACCGCTTAATCCCAACTGGGGTCACAGGGCACCAGAGCCTATCCCGGGAACAATGGGCACAGGCAGGAACCAACCCCGGGCAGTCACCAACACATACTCACGCAATCCACATGAACACGGAGAGAGCATGCAAACTCCCCACAGAAAGAACCCGGGATCGAACCCAGGACCTTCTTCCTGTGAGGCAGCAGCGCTAACCACTCCGCCACCATGCCATCCGTTATTATTGCTACATTATTATTATTGTTATTATATACTGTATCATTATTTTCTGACTTGCCTACAAATTTATTTAAAGACAGACTTAAGGAACGGATCTTGTTCTCAACCTGGGGGCTACCTGCATCAGATCAGCCTAGGGCAATGGAAGGCATTTAGTTGCATCAGAGTGAATGTTTGGACCGCTGGATAAAGAGAGCAGAGCCAGCAACTAATCACCACTTAATGGTGAGTTGAATTTTGTACATGAGGGGGAGGCTAGATGGATCATGATGACCCATGCAAGCAGGGAATGTCTGGCAGAAGCTTCTGTGCTAGATGGATTCAACTCCCACCTTCCAAAAAAGACAGCTGAATGCACCATGATCAAGGTCCTCCTATCCCATCCAGAGAGATGTTGTTGGTGACGTGGTTGGACACATATTATTAATGTTGAATAGGTAGTGGGTAAAGTACCTGTGGACTGAGGAAACACATGGCATGTTCCAGTTACAAGGGAGGTCACATTTGTCAGCCTGTCTGGCAGAGCCTATGCCGGTATACTGGAGAGAAGACGTAGCCAATAGTTTAATTGAGGTTTCAAGAGGAACAACAAGGATTCCTGCTGGATTGCAGAACAATAGACCAACGTTGCTCCCATGAGGTTTTGGAGGATAATGCATCGAGGAGGTTCATGGTGGAAACCAAATCCAGACCTGCACTATTCTGGTCAATCCCCTGTCACACCCTGTGATTTCTCCTTGGGGGAGGGGCATGGATTAACAGCGTGAGTAGGATAAAGATGCTCTAGGCATGCTCCACTGGACAGAGGCCCCAGGGATGACCCAGAACATGCAGCAGGGATTATACAGACATGGCCAAAAGTATCGATACCACTGTAATTTTTCATGGAAATTTGAGATTCTTTTGGCCGTGTCTGTTCTTCCTAGTCGGCCTAGGAACATCCAGGAATCTCCCAGAGTGAGATAGTGTCCGTGACCATGAAAAGCCACATCTGGTCTGACCTGCTTAGCATCCTGCCATTGTGACCATCATGAGGGAAAGTAGTGAGGAGATGAAGATGATGACTACATCTAATCTTCTTAGCTAGAAGTGCAGAACTATTTGTGACATCCTGTGTTTTTACGCCAAATTATGTCTGTGTTTTTCTGCTCTGTTTTTCAACTTGTATCTGTGGTCAAAGTCCCACTAGCGTTCTTTGAAGCTTCCGAAACAGAAATAATTCACGTGCAGTGAAAAAAAATGCAGTACAGCTTCCATATGCCCAGATGCACACGTTCTTTCTCTTGCGCAAGAATATTCACTCACATTCTTGCCAATCCATACACTGTTCACCCTTGGTGATTTGTCACCTAGTTAGTATGAAAGGATTATTGTCCCCTGAAAGGGTGTGGCGATTAAATGACAGAGACTCCTCTGGGCAGGTCTGACAGTTTTAAACAGTGCCCCTGTTTGACCCACTTATCAGAGGTATAGAATTCAGTCATCAGTGACTGCTGGTGTGTGGATTCATTAGATAGATATAGGTATGTAGAGTGCTGGTTTGGAGGACGCTATGCGTGTTTACGGCAGCCTCTCACGTGATATCTTGCAGTGACTTCGCAGTGATCTTTGTACCTCATATTTCTCGTATCTTTTCCCTGTTAGTTACCTACTGATCCCAGGCTTGTTCATCATTAATCAATCGAGCCAGTTCATGTATTAGTTAACAGTTAACTAATTAGTTAATAATGGTAAGACCACTTGGGGGGGGGGGCAAAAAATACTCATTACCTCATTTACTACTCAAGAATCATGAATACCATCAGTAGTCAGATGAAGCTGACAGTTTACCGGTCAGTCCACGTCCCAGTCCTCTCCTATGCTCGTGAGCTGTGGGTAATGAACAAAGACAAAATTATAATTTTGTCATTGTTCATAATAATTTTGGCAGCTACAGCAGTCAAAATTAGGTTTTTCCACAGAGTTGCCGGGCTTACTCTCCATGACAGGGTGAGGAGTTCAAATGCTGTATTAGATGGAGAGGAGGTTTGGGCATCTTATAGGGATGCCATGTACTGAGGCCCCAGGACACACCGGAGGGATTGTATCACCTGTGTGAAACTGGCACCCCAAATGTCTCAGATTTAACTAGTCCAAGAACTAAAGTAGCACAAATGACAATTTCAACAGTTCAAACTGGCAGAATTGATTGAAACTGGTTTGGATGAAATCGGAAATATATATGGGGCCATCTTTACACAGGTCATTATATCACCCAGCTGCCTGATGATACCAGAAAAGAGAGGTCTGGTTAGTAGACTGCCACTGCGACCCTCAACAGGAAAAGTAGTGAGGAAATGACACGATCTGTCCATCTGTCTTCAAACCATTTATCCTGATCGGGGCCTCAGGGGGCCCTTGAGCCTGACGCAGGCAGCAAAAACTTGGGTTATATCCTGGACAGGACACCACGCATATAGGTTATCATGCTCTATTTGAAATTTAGAAATTCCGGAAATGAACTACGTTTAAGTTTTAAATTGCATGCCGTTCTGAGTTGCATGATGAAATCTGGTACCGTCCCGCCGCTGTATACGCTACCTGCCCGTTAGTCACTCAGTGGCTGTCTCAGTTATCAGATTGACTGTCGCTGTATCTCAGTGTTTGTGCTTAAGTGACCCTTTCTATTAATGTTGCTGTTCTTGTTCTTAATTAAGCACATTTGTTGTATGTGTAATTCCAGGGTTATAACTTGGTTTTAATACTTTCAAAATTACTCTGTACTTAAGCATTGCTTTCATTCCAAATTTTTTTTTGTCAAAATTATGAGCTATGTAAATATCAAGCCTGTACGGCATCATGTAATCCAACTTGTAAAATAATATTTAAATTGATCGTTGCCATGTTAACAAACATAATTCATTGACGCACTTAGTGTGCCACACATTTTTAGCAGTACTGAAGTAATATTTTCAGTTGATTTGCTTATGTATACAGCTGTGTGTGCCTGACATCAGCCCTCATAACTGAATTCCAGCTGAACTCCAGCGCCTTGAAAGGCCTTGCGTCATTGCTCAACCCTCCGTAATGTTGTTTTTGTGTAAAGCTGTCCAAATTTTGCATGTCTCTCATTTATATCCTGTAATAACTTATTTACCATTCGAGGGCAAATTAAAGGAGGTGCCCATTTCTCATTTTCCTTCAGCATTCTGAATACAAGGTGTCTTGAAGAGATTAATCACAGTTAAATCAGGCCTACTAATATATTTTTCATTTATGCAAGGTTCCAATTTAAAAACTACAAATAAATTACTTAAATAAAGAAAATGTTAAAAACCAATCTATTATATTCATTATATGTCATGTTCAGAATGACTGATGGTATTTCAGTTTTTTTTTAAAGACTTCAAATTATTAAAGAGTCACTGAGATCATCTGTTCAGCTGGGTGAAAGGTAATGCCATTAGACTTGCAAATGCCCATATTTCATTAATATTTATGTCCGTGACTAGGAGGCCATTACTCTGAAACTGAACATAGACATGGCCAAAATGTTACTGTGTCAGTGCCCTAGCAGTTAACCCTGATTAGAGTTGACTCTTCTGTGTACTTTGCAGAAGGTGGAATCAATTACAAGGCCATATTATACAGGTGTTATTTAATCTAAATTCATTTCTAACATGATCTGTATAGAAGAATTCTACATTATCTCAGGACTGCATATTTTCTTGGTTTTTTGCGACTAGAGAAATGTCAGGAAACACGATATCTTCAGACTCCACTGGTTGCCAGGTGTCCTGGCATAATCCTTAGCCATGAAATGAGGAAGAGAAACACAGACAAACAAGCTATACTGAGTGGTCGCATGATACATTGTATCTTGTGTACAAAGAACAAATGTGAAGAAACAGACAACAGCTTGGCACAGTGCCCCCTGTGGCAGTCCTCCAGTGTAAAATATTTGAGGAAGTCATTAAGCTTGACGGTTGTATTAGGGTAAAAGGTGGGCTATCTAACTTTACTTTGTTCCTGGCGTAATTTGTTGTTTTCCGTATGTGTAATCTGATCATTTTAAAATATATCAGATGCAGTACAATACTATTTAATGTTGCAGAGAAGAAATGTTTTGTACTATTCAGCTAATCAGCTGCAGTTTTTCGCATATATGCTTAGTGATCTTATGTAAATCATAAATCATTGCATCATACACCATGGTCTATAAATCCTTTGTTGGGCCGATTTAATATGGTTTCTTATCTTAAAAATCAGGATTTAGTATTTTAATTTTCCAAAAGCCGAAACAACA
Source organism: Mormyrops boulengeri (assembly GCA_026781065.1). Taxonomy (NCBI): domain Eukaryota; kingdom Metazoa; phylum Chordata; class Actinopteri; order Osteoglossiformes; family Mormyridae; genus Mormyrops; species Mormyrops boulengeri. Next base: position 10,364,332 of record JAODLD010000056.1, on the reverse strand, counting down.
GAATTACATCATTCTGTATCTCATAATGAATCCAAAAGAATCAGATTTCTAGAGTCACGTGCTTCCTGCATCTGACCTGAGCCAAACAGCTTTCCGAACACTGAAACACTGAGGAGAACTTGGCCAGTATGTGACTGAGACCTGCCTCATGCCAAAGATAAGTGCTGTTTCTGGCATATCTAAAGAACCGCCTGTTTTCTCGCTCAGTCATAAATAACGGGCTTGAGAAGTACCCTAAACGTGCACTCCACATGTCCCATGATGCAATTTGTTACACTACAGCAAGTTGACCACATCAACCGATCCCATTGGCAAGTCAGTGGATTGACAAAAATGGAGACATGTTGGTAGATCAATCCAACAATGTTTCCCTACCCATGGGGCTAAATATGTCTTGATTCTCATGCTCCAACTTGATTCACCATGGGATGGAGTTCTGAAAAAGTTCAATTGTCGGTTCAGGGAAACTGTACTGCTGGGAAACTCTATTGCAAGCTACATTTTTTAGTAACACTTTACTTGAAGGGGCACAAATATTTAGTTTAGAGAATTAACAGATATAGTAATAAATATAGTAAGTGAATTGACATGAGATCGGTATGAAACTATGACTTAGTTTGTGGTTAATTAATACATATGTAGTAGCATAAAACTACATTATTTGTGCCCCTCAAGTAAAGTGTTACCCGTTTTTCCTAACATCATGAGCTTCACATTTCTGTCAAATAATCTTTGATGCTTGTATCTGGATTTCTGTTGCAGATCATGATATTAATCTTATAGTATATGAAATACTGGCTTGTCTGGGTTTTGGTGAGTTGACTGTTCCTTTGCTGTAGTGAACAGGATGTTCAGAGTGTTTTTGGGTTTGGTCAGTGACTTTAAATGGATATGGTGGGGGTTAGCAATACAAGGCATGCTCTCAGGGCTGCTACATGGGTCGGTATGATCATAGAGCCTTTATTCCCCCTGATACATCAGCTCTAAAAGCTATTATTATGCTGCCTGGCAGGTGTTTTGGGCTGTTTCTTGTTTGCTGTCGACACATCAAAACTGAAAGTTCGTTTTTTCTTTCTAGATTTTTAATTTTCTATTTCAAGATGAGTGCTACCATAGCTTTAAGGCCAAAGACCTTTCGTGAATTTTGGAAGGGGATGGTACTGGCTGGGGATGTAAACAAAAGCACAGATCAATTGCTTGTATAGCTATTGACTGCGCATCCCCATGTGAAGTATCGGGATTTTCTACCTAGTCTTTGCTCCAATAATATCAAATAAAAGACAGGGTTCCTTGCTCAGTAACTCTTACTGTTATTGAAAGAACACATCAATACATTTCCATTCATTTATTCTTTGTCATCTGATTGGAGCCTTACCATCTCTCAACGAGTTTACTGGTACAAATGCAATGTGTACGTGGTCATCTCTGCAGGACAGGAGTTTTCATTTGAATGAAGAGATGAATGAAGCAGGTGCCACCCCATAATCTGAGAATGGAGCCGATTCCCCTCCTACTCTCCATCCCTCCTACTCTTTAGGTTGACAGATTTTGATAACTCCATAGAGCCAGCAGATCATAATTGTTGATGGCAAGAAAGCAAATGTATCCCTTGGGGATACGGCAGTATGTTCCTCGTAGTATGCACTGGAAATTAACAGACTGTTTATGGTCCTAAACCATATGTGTTACTCGTGGGGGAGATGGGTGAGACCCCTTCCAATCAATATTCAAAACAGTGGTGTTTCTCCACCCAATATCTTCCAGGATTTTGCTTTTAAAAATATTAATAAACGTGTCTGAAGAATTTGGTTACTTTAGCCTACTGAATGAAGGGAAGAATTAATAAGAATTTCTGTTACATAATCCAATGTATACAATCAATATTCAGACGGGGGGGGTAGCCTATACATACAAGGTCATACAGGATAATGTGAGAGGACGGACTTTCCTCACTTAATGGATCTATCCCTGTCCCCCAGCAGTATTGAAAACACAGCTATACCCTTTTCCTAAACTCAACTTCAACTGTATAGCTACACAACGGTGGCTGATGTTGTCTAGCAATTTTTAAATTAATTCTTTTAAATCAATTTAAACATATATTATGCACATTGTTCTTTTCATTGATGTCGTGTTTAACAGTTAATCGAATTTCTATCAAATTATTCAGCATTGTAACCTTTGCATCAGCCATATTTTAGAACATAAGAAATTTACAAACGAGAGGAGGCCATTCGGCCCATCAAGCTCATTTGGGGAGAACTTAACTAATAGCT
>JAODLD010000056.1:10339950-10353607 GCA_026781065.1 Mormyrops boulengeri | reverse complement strand
CACCACTGATGCATGCTGGTAGATAAATGCTTGTTCAGAGTTGATCCATAATTTTCATATACAGATCGCAATTAGAAGCATGGATTTCTTTTTACCTTTTCGAAAAAGGGCATGTGGTTTGAAAAGACTGGTATGCATTTATAGATACGCAGTATGAATAGAAACTTAATCCTAAACTTAATTTCAGAGAAAACAACATATATAATCTTCTCCATACAATATGCAATCAAATATTTATATTTCGATACAGGCAGTCACCAGGCTACGAATGAGATGCGAATGTTATAAATAATAATAATATGTAGTAACGACATACGTTATTGCATTGCATCTTGAGCCGACGAACAACTGAAGCCGCGCGATGTTTTTACAAACATCACAAATATTCATTATTATGACTTTTGTATTTAAATCTAATTTTTAATATAACAGGCTTTATGGCAGTCTGTTTATAAGAACGAGTCGTATTTCGGGCATTATTAACCCCAGGGTCTGTCCATTTTTTTGATCAAATCACCATATTGCTATCAATCGGTAAACATTAATCTAAGCCAGGCATTACAAAATTTGTATTACATCATCAGCGTTTCTTTCACCTCATATTAAACAAATGGTTATTTGGCAGCATTTGATTTATTGTCTGTCTGATTTTCTTGTCATTGTAATAATAGCTGTTGTGTTATTCTGCAGTGGATCTGCAGTACTGCCGTGTTGCTGGTGCGATTCTTTTGAGAGACATTCTGACGCATGTTTTAAGCTCCATGCATGTAACTCAAGGGGGTGCTTCTGAAAATTCACTAAATGACTTGCCATGTAAACTTAGTCTATGAGGCATGCATACTTTTTCAAGGGCATTTACCAAGAACAAACACATTATTCTTCACCAGATCCACCAGCAAGACCATTTTTCATCTCCGACTTTCCCGACAGTGATTCATAAGTCTACAGGTATTTTGTGCTGATTCTGAAAAAGCCTGCAGGTCAAAGAGTAAATTTTCTGTCCATTTAACCAAAACACGTAATTTCCTGATGTTAAGGGACCTTAAACCTTCTGCAGATATTGTCATCATAAACAAATCTAACTGAATATCTTGTTACATGCTGGTCTTGTCTTTTCAGCTATGGCCGGACTGATGGTTCCGCCCATGTGAGGAGTCACCTCCCTGCTGTCTATTTTTTACCGCCGCATGAACTTCAGCCATTCCGCTTTCTGTTTTTGGCTGCATCTCTCGTATCAAAGCTATAAATCGGACTGGCTCACCGCTTCCCCCCGGATCGTCACATACTGCTGCCTTTGTAATGACATCATCCTCTGTTCTCCAGTGTTCCTAAACTCATTTTCAGTTCACGATCATAGCAGCCAGGCCCCGTTGGTGGCATTACTTTGGTTTGAGGATACAAATCTGCTGTCAAGGCTGATGGGCTCCTTATCACAAAGACAGAAATTCATTAGAAAAACGTTGCTATTCAGTGCAAACGCTGTAAACGATTTCAAACTTAGAGACTCACAAAACATAACAAGTCAGTGACATTTCAACAAGAGAATTAATGCACAGTACCTGGAATTTCTAGACATCACTACAAATAGAATGAGGCTATAAACCGAGTTGTTTATTCAGGGCTCTGTATATTTGTCATCCAGAATGTTCTTTTCCAGCGTGTTCCCTTTTTAAAGCCGTTTTAGAGAATTTTTCAGTACTCTCACATTTGGAAAAAACAACTTCAGTTTGCATGCCTAAAGGGTGCATCCCCTAAAACTCCTGTATGTATCATGTATGAACATAGTTTTGTTATTAGATTAGAAAGGAACTCTTGGTTTTCACACAGCATTTTTTTTAATTTAGCGATTGTCAAATTGTTCATTTTCATAAACTCATTGTAGATGAATCCAGCATTCCACAACTGTGAAAATGTAATTTTAAATAAATTATAAATTATTAGATTAATGTAAATATATTTTAAGATGACCATTAAATGTTATATTGCAAATACATACACTAGTCTCACTTCCTAATTATTTGTCTCATAGTTTGTAGCCTCTGGTAAATTTACAGGATTATAATGTATACCTCAACTAAACATATGAGTTAATGAGTAATATTTTCAATTTAAGATTATTATGTTGACGTTCTTAAAGAATGCACTTTTCTCTTTTATTTTAGATCCTAAGGCTTTCGTCTTTCTTAAACCAATAGTAAGTCCTTTAATTGAAACCACGATGGTTTTGCCATCTGTAGATTCAAATCAGAAATCATGACTTTTTATCAATATTTAGGTTCAGGTTTTTATTAAAGGTTTAATTGTCCAAAATATACATACCGTAGGCATGATTTGTTTTTATTGTGTTAGGCATGAATAATAAAGAAAGGTTTAAAGAGCTGATACATTTTAGAATCTGTGTAAAACAATAACATGAAAACAGAAAATATACTTTGTACAGAAACGGAAAAAGATAAATGTGGAATGGAAAAAATTGCTCTTTTTTATTTCAAAACATGAAGAAATATTGTTTCCCCATCATTTGTATTAATTGTATAAAGCATGGTTTAATTTGTCGATGTTTATGTTTTGAATGTGTTTCATCGTAGGAAACGCTTTATTTGTGCTCCAAGAGGCAGCTGACTTTTGTAACACACACACAAAAAATATGACGACTAAGAATGAATCTATAGCTGGGCATCATGGGGTCGTTACCTTCGTTTGTTTGGGGTCAGGGCTCCTGTTTCTCGGGAGATTTGCTGCTGTGCCCATTATCCATTAGTTATTATTCAAATAACATTCACAGCATAACCATAAACAACAACCAGTTCCAATATACTGATACCACAACCTGATACCATTCAAAAGATGAAGCTAGATGTAACGCAAATCATGTCCAATCTTGCACAATACTCAAAATTACGTAAGTGCATGTAACCCAGAATCTGACCTGTTTTTGGAATAATCTTATTATTAAACTTCAATTCATATTCATAAATCAAATATAGGCCTACATACTACATACTGTTGTGGGATATCTGTACAGTAAAAAAAAAACATGTATAAATTAAAATATGCAATTTACTAAAGTGGGTATTTATTGTGATGAGTACCAAAAAACGATCACGTTTTACAGAAGAACGTCTTCCTAAGTATCCATATTAATAGGAAAAGGCTGGACTAGAATCTCTTCACATTAAATCAAGTTCTGAATATTTGGTCTATGGTATTTAAAAAGAAAGTACATTTCCAGTACTGCAGCTTATTTGCCTGGTCACAGACTTAAAGAAGCAAACGCATTACTTACAGTGGCCATTGGTTGTGTTCTGTACTAATGTATAATGAGTATAAATGTATAATGTAATAAGATAAATATGTGACCAAAGTAATATTAGTTATGCAAATAGGATTAATGAAAGGCATTGTTTTTACTCTTTATTTAGACTATTATAAACATAAATGAGTAACCACAGAAGTAACCTGTTTTGGTTTTTAGACAGATGACAAATTAATAAATTGGAAAAAAAAAATTCTATGGTGTTAAGTGAAGTCGTGTTGTTATTTTTATCTGGAAAAAACTATTTTGTTACTCAGCTGCAATTTTAATGACAATGCCCCCTCTTCTATACTATAAAAAGCAAATATAACAATAAAAAATATGTTTATGAAAAGTCCAATTCTCTTTACTGACGTTGAATTAATATATGGACTCCGGGCATTACAATTATTAACACCTAAAATGAAATCTAATGCATACACGTCTAATATCCGATCAAACAAAGGAAAATCTTTGTAGTTTTTGGAAAATGACTTACAGCTTTTGTTCATTGGTCATATAGAATCACTAACCATTTGTCTCCTAGATTTACCTCCCAGCTCCACTGGATCCTTAGATATTGGAATAGCTCAGATGTATTTCAGCATTTTAAGGAGCAGAAGGATCCCCCTTTAATCAATGAATCACTTCTTCAACACTCCAGAACACACAGCTTTTTAAAACTGCCAGATGGGATCATTTTCTTTGAGTGATGTTATGTTTAAAATTTTAAATCAAACTATTTCTCAAACCGGCACTGAGGAGGCTTCTGCTATGTAAGTTTTCTGTAAATGTTTTCTTTTGTTTATCCTGATTTTAACATTTTGACTACTTGCCACTGTTCACATTCCTTTGTCTGAGCATTATCTCCACATTAAAGAGATAATAGCAGGCCTGCACACCCTGTATGCTTTTAAGTTTTTTATTTTTCCTTTTCAGGAAAAAAACGTCTCCCAAGATACGAGATTACATGTGCATTCTTTTTATTTCTTATTTATTGTATATAGCAAGAAAGCAATACAAATGAAAAAAATGTACTGTATGCTAAAACTTTCTTGTTAGATATAATTTGGTTGATTTATTGAACTGTGTAGAATGGTATTAATTTGTTTTCCTGTTAGGTCAAGGAGTGCAAAACAACCAAGAAGCAAGTTAAACTAAAAATATTAACATCGACTGTATATTATATAATGTACCGAACTATGACATGCATAAAACGCAACTTGACTTGTGGGGAAAGTTAGATGAATATTACAAGAACTGAACCTGAATGTGGCCATCGGAAACTTCATCAACTTCATATTTTCAGAAAAAGCAGGTTACAGCGTGGAATACTCTGTCCCCTGTGCTATAGTACTGCCCCATTTTCCTGACAAGCAATGCATTCCTACACTAAAACATCTGTATGCAATATTACTCACTAGTTCTCTATGCCCATTTGCAATCAGAGCAAAACCAAAAAAAATCTTTATTCCGATTTTGGCTGTCTGGTTAACATTTTCCCCATTTGGCTTATTGAGTGCATTCCCACTGAATTATTATGTTCTTCACACTTGTAAAAACTTGGTCTTGGCCAGTGTCATTCAGCGTCAGTTTGTCTCTGGGGGTTTAAACTTGCAGAATGTATGATTTTTCATGTTTCTTGCATAAAACTGTTAAAAGGACTAGTGAATCTTTATATAATAAAGAATATTGTACCATCAATATATATCAAAGCACAATGTTCTTTTTATGAAAATGATGAATACTTTTCTTTTTTTAAAGTATTTGACCTTGCTGTAAATAAATGCATGTTTCTCTGTGACCCAAAGCTTTTGTACAAAAACTGACTAATAAAGATTTCATTTAGCTTGGAGATCCTCGTTTTGCTTTAAATGCAATACTGTGGTTTCTTTTACCTTTGCTGGAGAATTGGGGGTGATGAATAGTAGGTCACAAGTCAGAGCTCTGTAGGTTGGTGAGCAGTATTACTGACACGCTTGAAACTTTATGGTATGGCAAAAGCAATGCTTCAAGTAGGCTTGAACACTTCGCCCACAAAGGTACTGGATCCTCTTACATCACATAAACTGCAATAATGAAAACTCTGATCCGCTTATTATATTAGCTATTGGCAGAAGGTTGTCCTTGTCCTGGCTAGCTGCCCAGGTCTTGGTCAGCAGTCTGCCCTCTTCTGTTTGTCACCCATTCCGCAGTCCCACCTCAACGTGGCTCCCTATATGTGGCCCAGTTGCCTGGTGTCCTGTGAACCGCACTAGGAGACCAATAGCACCTTTTTCCTTGATGTCATTGACTTTGTGATGGCCACACACTCGGTTCCACAGCCATTGAGAGGTAGCTTTATGTAATTAAGGATTTATATATATATGGTTCAATTTAACATGGAGGTAGTATGTGCCTCTGTGTAGTACAAATGTATTGAATAATAATGTTGCAGTATCTTGCCATGTGACGTGTTTTGTTGACACAGGCCCTGCGAGAACTCGTGAGGCAGTACCTGATCCTTTTCTTCGTCCCTACACAGGGGTCGGTACGTTTCATTCCCTCCTGAACTGCTAGAGTGCGCTTTTAATGATAGACTTTGATGATGAATTGACCACAAGCATCAGCGCTAGCTTGGAAGTTACACAAAAGTACGAGGAAAAGAGATAAAAGTGGCAGAGCAAAAATGAAGCAGATTAAATTATTTCACATCGCCGGCTGTATAAATAAGATCCTGTGTCCCATTTTGAACCAGTATGGGATATGATTTCATGATCAATTATTTTCCAAACCAATGAACAATAAAGAATCTGTTTTGTAATAGGTCAGGCGATTTTTGGCAATCAGTCACAGCTGGTATACTAAGAGTCTGAGATCTCACACCAAAGACACAATGTGAATGTCAGGTAAAGCTCAACAGCGCTAGTCGCCATGGTGACAGTGAAATGTGATGCGTTGAAAACCCTCCCACAAATGCCACCCCGTGGTCCTGGATGGGGAGGCATCCAGCAGAGCTAGCGGGTAAGGTGGGGAATTCTGCTGTGCATTCGGTACCATTCTAACCTGGCTCCCAGACAGCACCTGGCCCGATACAGTCTTAAACACCACAAGGTGTTAGGAAAGCTTAATAAATTGAACACTCTGTATTGCTGCAGTCTCCTCTGATCCAGCCTTCAATGAACTCTCCTGCAGCCCATGTAAGATACATAGAAGACACGAGCCTGTATTCACCTGCGACTAAGTGCAGTCTGTCCCTACTGAGGATCGCAGTGGCACAGCATAAATCTGAGACTGAACATCTGCTCATTCGACCATAAGATCTCTTTCTGCTAATTTACGAAATTTATAAAGAAAGAAAAAACTACGGCAATTTAACATAAATGATCTAAGGAAATATTCCAAAAGTAATGAACAAACCAGGTATTAAAAACGCGAACAGAAAACGTATATATTTTTTTATTATTCATTGGAACAGTTGGCTTCTTGTTAGCTACAAGCTAAATTAGGCAAAGTATTTAAGTGTTTGCTATTTTGGGAGTAGCTGCTCTGGGGATCCCCCAGGAAACAATGTAGAGGTTACTCTTCCTAGCTAGTTTAGAAGCACCAGGGAATCCCACAGAAGGAGCCAGAGACTTTGACCTTGAAGACAGGTGTCAGGATTGCTCTGTAGGCATGCTAGCACCATGCTCCTCACCAGGATAATTGGATCGAATGTGGATGGATGGAAAAAAATGTCCAGGTTCTTGAGTAGGAGATAATGAATTAGGATATTAAACCTTATACGTTTAAACCTTAAACCTTAAAGTTCTACGATGTGTCAAGACATTTTAACATATACTGAACACATTTTACAGACCTTTTACTGTTAAAAATAATTTTACACATTAACATAGTTTTAATCAGTACACGTATTGGTATAATGTGTGTTTTCTACCCCATTACTTGTATTACTTAGAGTAATGTTTCATTTAAATTCTGAGAATATTACAAAATATGCTGGACCCAAAAATCAGCGTGAGGATTAGTGGTTTTACGTCTCCAGAAAATGTTTTACTACGTTGTTTTCTATTAGAAAAATCCCACATTCTGCTTGCCTTTGCTTTCTGGATCCCCATGGGAATGTTTCTCCAGGATGATCTGCGAGTGAGATATCTCACATCACCAAAAAGAAGTAGACCACATCTTACACCTGTTTCTTCCCCTCATCTGTCTTCATTTTGGTGAGGGGGGCTGGATGTTTCCTTTGGCTGTGACCCACCCAGTGACTTAATCCCCGCTTGCTCTTCAGCATAATGAGAACCAAATGCGATGAGGACCAGGTGTTGAGTTTCAGCCTCTGCCTTGTCAATGTCTTATTTGCAGTCATTGCGGCCAGATTATTCACTTATGTTTCCCTTGAAGTAATATGTCAGACATGAGTACTTTACTTAGCTGAGTCTGGCATGATTCAACGCCCCTGTATCAATAGATTTTTTTTATTAAGCTTTCCAAGAAAGCTATGGAACAGTTTTCAACTTGAATGATATTAACTCAAAGGGACTGAATAGGGAGGGACAACAGGTCCCATTTTGGTGAATCCTCTGGGAAGCAGAACCATGTGCGGTCACCATAAACAGCTTTAGAGAAGAGAAGTTTGTGTGCAGACATATTACATGAGCCCCTTTCTGTTATGCATCGCCACCTTGAACTTTTCTAGACATTATCTGGATGGGGGTTTCACCTGGCTAGCTCCGGGTCATATCCGACTGACCCCATCATGTGTGAATGGAGCAGGGAAAATTCAGGAGAATTCACCACAAGCGAGTTGACATGTCGATGATATTTCTGTCGTGCAACTGGGGCGAAAACGGAAGACTGCGAAAACGAAGGGTCATTTATACAAAGAAGACCACAATGAACATGGAGAGACAATGAGATTCTGGAAGTTCTGTTGGCATCTTCATTGTGCTGTACATAAAACACTTGCGATTTCCGCAGCATACTTTTTGCGTCTTGTCCTGCCTCATAGGTCTGACACGGAAAATTTCCAAGTGTGTGCCACTTGTGTCATAGAGAAACTCCAGAAAAGGTCCGGACCTGATTCTCAGGACAATGTCCAGAGTTCATGTATGAAGGTTATGGCTGGGTAGGGGTTAAGGTCGTCATGTTGGAATTAGAGTTTTCCCCTTAGAAATGAATGAAGAGAGAATTATAAAATTATGAAATTATGTTATTTTTGACCGGCTCAATTTTAAACTTGTCAAGTTATTTTATTTCTGACCAGTGCAACAAGTAAGTGGCCCACTGGGAATTCTCCCAAGTCTCCTGGTTAGCTACTCTGAGCCGGAGAGCCTGCTGATGCCCCCCCCCGCCAAATTCTAAAAAATCATTGAATCTACACCAATAACACAAATGATCTATTTTGCGTTCAAAATGCCAAATTTTGCTGAAATGTGCCAAGTTTGCATCCCTGACTGGTACAAATCCATCACCCCCTCAGATATGGACAAACACCAATTTACCTACTCAGCACACTGACAGGTGACACCACCTTATTGTAATGTGAACGCAACACACTTTATCCCACTTGGAACAATCAAACACATACGTGAGGATGTTATTTGCGGACACAAACTGGTCAACAAACTGAGCAATGTACACACTTCTCTGCTCCAGCTGTTGGATTAGGTCTGACAAACAGACCAGAGAGTCTCAGGATTGGAATGGACTCCTCATACGCCATAATCCTGAACACAGGTTCCCTACAGTGCTGTATGCTGAGCCCAGTGCTCTTCACCCTTCTCACCCATGGCTGCACCGCCACGCACCCATAAAATATCACTGTGAAATTTGCTGATCACACAATAACAGTCGTACTGATCTCTGATGAGAGAGGTGGCACACCTGACTGAGTTGGGCACTGATAAGACATTGATTATAAACACCAGCCAGTAGTGATGTATTTTTGTTTGGATTTATTTTGTTTTAGGGAAGTTAGCTTGGGTTCATTCCATAAGACTGCTTTGTTTGTTGTGTTGTGTTGGCCTGGGTCACTCCTGAAACTTGTGTATACACTGTGGTGATAAAGCTTGTAAATGCAGCTTTCCAAGTTCTACTCTTGTTTCTTTCCCCATACCACACACGTCAATTCTGTTACTCCCCAAACCCCTTGACTGGGACACATAACTAAACCTTCTTCTTATTTTAACTTGTGCTCCAGCTAATCTCTGTAGTGGTTTTTCCCCTGGTGGAGTTCTCATTGTTTAGAAGGTCCTTCATGCCCATTGTGATCCATGGTTTTTTACTGGGAGAGCAATGCACTGATTTTGTGAGCCCTGTGTTGTCCACACAGGAGTGGACATAGTCTGTGATGTCCTCCCCATCTGTGATGTCCCTCAGTGTCCTCCCCGTATGACGCACAGAGCATGTCCCAGTCTGTCTCCTCTAAGCCGTCCTGCAGAGCCTCCTCAGCCTCGATCATCCACTTCTTCTCGGTCCAGGTGGTGACTGGTAGCTCTTGCACGTCTGGTTTGTAGGATGCTGTAAGACGAATCATGTTGTGATCGGAACTGCTCAGGGTGGCGGAGCGAAGGACTCGTCTGCCTCCTAATAGCATTAGCATATAACAAGTTCAAGGTCCGGTTTCCCCTCGTGGTGTAGTCCACTAACTGATAAAAGTTGGTCAGGGTGGAGGAGAGTGAAATGTGGTTGAAATCACCATAGATGGCGATAAAAGCAGTGAGGTGGTCAGTGTTGGGTTTGATCACCACAGAATCTGCCGACGGGGCTATGTACACGGGCAAAACAACGGCTTGCAAAAACTCCAGCTGCATGCAATACGGCCGTAATCCACAGGGAGAAACGCTACACTCAGGTGACAAACCTGCGCTTATCTGAAGGCCACATGAAGTTTGGAGATTTCTTGCTATTGACTCTGCAGACATGGTACCATGCTTGAATTCACTGAGCTCCTGAGAGTGACCCATTCTTTCACAAATGTTTGTAGAAGCAGTCTGCATGTCTAGGTGCTTGATTTAATACACCTGTGGCTATGGAAGTAGTTGGATCACCTGAATTCAATGATTTGGAGTGGTGTCCCAATACTTTTGGCAATATAGTTTATGTAAATCTGTTTCTATGGAAACAGATTGGGTACCTGCGTGTTTAATATGTAATGATACAGAGTAATACTGTAATTCAATAATAAATGTAATAATAAAATGATTTATTTTATTCAGATTTAGGATTAGCCTTATTATAAAGATTGTAGTTTTGCTTATCCAATTAATCTTAGAGCCGTGGCTCCTCCACACCAAAAGCAGCCAGTTGAGGTGGTTTGGACACATCTAGTGTGGCTCCTGGCTGACTCCCTGGGGAGGTGTTTGGGCATGTCCAAGCAGGAGGAGGCCCCGGGGCAGACCCAGGACATGCTGGAGAGATTATGTCTCTCGGCTGGCATGAGAACGCCTTGGTATTCCCCACCCCCCGGAGGAGCTGGAGGAGGTAGCTGGGGAGAGGGAGGTCTGGGCATCCCTGCTTAAGCTGTTACCCCCGCAACCCGACTCCAAATAAGCGGCAGAGAATGGATGGATGAATGGATAGATGGAAATTAAGCTTTCAAAGCATTTTCAAGAATATATTCTTACCTTTTGGCAATGTATACCACAAGGGGCATGCAAACGTAATAAGCATTATATGCACGCCAGCACAGGGATACAAGAAGCTGATCTCATTTGTTATGAAGTTGTAGAAGACCAGGGTGTGAGCATGCCATAGCCTGATGTGCTGGTGTGCCCTTCGGCTGGGTGGGGGTGATCAACATCCCCAAGCAGACGCCGCAGGTGCTTGTGCTGGCCAGGCAGAGCTCTTTCTGTGCCCGGGTCAGGGCCCGATCCACACCCCCTGCTCATTTGCCAGGTCGTCGTCTGCATTTGCATATACGTCGTGCCGATCTGGGCCCTGAGCCAACGCGACCTCCTGCCAGATTCAGCGGAAAGCAGGTTCTTCATTCCCGTTGCTGTCCGACAGCATGTTCTGTTCAGGGAGGGGCGGGCGCGGGGTGCCATCGCACTGGCTTATATGGAGGGCACATGCTGTGGTGGGGATTCTGACAGATGCTTCTGACAAGGGTGATTAATGCAGCTGATGTTAAAGGTAACAGAGGTAATTCTTCATTCTTCATGTAGTTTTGTTTATTAATTGTGACCCAAAGCTGTGAGACATTTCTTTCCTTAATAATTAACTGGGTATTCTTGTATTTAGTGGTGCATTTATACAACAGTTTTTGAAGGTTTATATTGAAACTAGCGGATGTATAAAGAGGGGAGCCTAGTGGGGACCATAATAGTTAAATAAAATTATAACGAGGGAACAATTCATAATTTGCATGTACAAAGTAGCAAACACCCCACAATTCACAATTTGTTCCTCTCATTTTCCATAATCCATGCAATCAAAATATCAAATTAATTCCCACGATTTACAATACAGACTCTTGCATCCCATAGTTCATGTGCACAAGATAAATAAACCATTCCCCCGTTTTGTTTAATTCATGCGCATGTTGTGTTTCTCCAAAGGGCAACATGCCTTCAGTCCTCAGAAACTCAAGACATTTCAACCAGGGACCGTGGTGCCAGCCCATCACAGGGTGGGTGAGGTCATGCGCGCGCACACACACACACACACACACACACACACACCATTATGGACAGCTTAAGGACTCTAATTCACATTAGTGCCACCTTTTGGACCGTGTGTGGGGCGTGGGACAAGAGAAGCCATAGGAAACTCCATTACCACATGGGGAAAACATGCAAACTCCACAGTGCCACGGTGGAGACTCAAACCCTGGTTCTACAGATGTGATCCGAATCTTAGATTCCATTTCTCAGCAGTACTGACATATTTGCAAACAGAGCGCTGTGTTGAATTTTTAGGTCACAATGTTCTGATCTGGGTACAAATATTTTCTTCAAGAAAGGTTAATTGAATAAGCCGTTATAAATAAGCAGTTTTATTGCAGGGGTGTTTAAATAGTCTGACCAAAATCTTTACATTTTGCCATATTTATGAAATCCTCTAAGTGTTTAAGGTTTGAGGTATTTAGGGTAAAAGAAATGGTAGGAAATGTATGGTTTCCAAACACAGTGTGACAGTTTCTGCCTGAGTTGCACTACACTCCTTTATAACAGCTGGATGGTACCATAATCGCTTGACCACCAGGGAATACTGGTTGAAATCAGCATGTGGTGTTGATCCCAATAAGTGTTGATGAATTAAACTCGGGCACTTGGGAGGGGATCCTCTCAAGCTGAAGAGCAGGTCATTATAGGAAAATGTTTATAATGTCCTCCTGTCATGATGTCACAATGACCTCCTGTACTACACCCACATTTAATTGGGTGGTGTCGGACACCCCTGAAGCAAAAGCAAGCCTCTGTTTGCCATCATGGACTGTGGAGCCTGTGAATGTGGATTGTTCCCAGGCTCCTTAGTCAATTACTGGAAAACCCAAAAGGCGGAGTTCTACTATCACTTAGCAATTAGGCATAGGGAAGTGCTTCAAGAGAAAAGCTGAGAATTACAAAGTAAACAAAATAATATTAAAGCAAAAAATGCACCACTTTCCTGGGGACACCTACCTACAGTAGTATTGTGTAGGACACACTTTTGCCTACAGGAAACTTGAATTCTTTAGGCCATAGATTTATTGATGTTATGGAAAACAATTAGTGCAAAAATGTCATTGAGGAAATTCCATTTTTGTACTTCATGCTGACTTTAACAAGTCTCTTCAAACACCTCTGACCTACAAGGTGTTATCAGCCACAGAAATGGCACCGATTGAACTGTTGTTGTTGCATCTTCTGTAAACTGCAGACAACTGCAGTAAACTGGTTTGGCTAGAAAGATGTATCAAGAATTTACATAAAACGTATTAATTTTAATAGCCAGATAAATTCAGTTTCATTTCTCAGTGATAAAGAAAAGTATTCTGATTATCAAACTTAAAAAGTCTAATTAAATTACATGTAATGTTTAATCGGTAACACTTTACATTGACTGCACCTTTGTGATGATTTTATATTGCATTCATAAAACATCCAGTACACATTCATAATGTATTCATCAAGTATTCATAAAACATTCATAAACATCATGTATATCAGTGCTCTTCAAATCTGGCCCTTGATTCCAAATCCAGGCCTTGTTTTCCGTTCTCCCAGGTAGTTAGTTTAATAATTACTGATTCTGATTGGCCACAGGCTTCACACCCGGCTCACAGGTAAAGGAAGGCTGGAAAATCAGCAGTGCTCAGCCGTTGAGAACCGTGATTTGAATAACCCTGAAGTATACCTTATAGTGTTGTAGTCAAGACCGCCTAAACCGAGACCAAGA
>JAODLD010000056.1:10305275-10338983 GCA_026781065.1 Mormyrops boulengeri | reverse complement strand
TGGAAAATAATATTCTCAGCAATCCTCTCCTATAACCATTTTATCAGACCTCGTCAAGGGAAAGAGATGGGATGTACTAGAAAGAAGTTCATATTAAGTCTCTTATCATACACGATATTCTTTGTCAGATTTAGGAGTTTTTCCTCATTGTTTGACGACAAGAAATGCAGATATATTATTAAACCTATGTGTAGATTTTAAGACAGTTGTATATGCAAATGAAATGAGGTTATTGAAGGATAGGCTTATGTGCATTGGAATACATAATTTTGAATGAGTCTGCTCTTCAAATGGCCTCACCCAAAACACATATTGGCCCAGCGTGTAGACTGCTATGTGGACAGAAACTGGGAAATTTGACAAATCTATGAGCAAGGGGCATTTTCCGCAGTTATTTCAAAAGCAGTTACTCTTGCTGATATCCCTTTAGAGGCTGCTTTCCATCAGGTTACTAACCACATGATCATTGCCTTTTTTTGCAGTTTTTACAGCCATTTATTCAGCAGATGTTTTAACATTTTGTTAAAGCAGTAATATGAAGTGAAAACACTGCTTATCTGTCTTTATGTTTTTAAGAGAATTTTCTTCGGGGTCCTGAAGCAAATGGCCTGTTTTAAATGAAAAGGAACATCTAAATAATAATAAAAAATATTTCCCAAATAAATTTTGCTTATTGTTAACATTAGTTTGTGATTTTTAGAAGGTATTAGGTGGAAATATGCAGTCCTCTTAAATTACAAACAAATACTTGGAACTGAAATTGTTATTTTCACCTTTATTGTCCCAGGTATTCACATAAAATTTGAGCTATGAGTGCGGAGATTGCTTCCAGGGGAAACACTAATTACATGCACAAACTTTAATAAGTACCCTAATATTTTGTGTATTCCTTTACCTTATGAAAGAAATCAGACCAATCTGTGACTCTCTGATACAGGGAATACTTATCCTCTCATTATCACGTTTCTGATTGTGTTGGAAAGCAGATTATGCACTTTTTAAATCTTATCTTTCCAAGTGGCTATTTTTTTTAACAAGACGAGTCTTTCTCTCTGCCCATTTGGCTCACAAACCATTAGTGATAGAATCGATATGAGAGAGTGACTCTGTAACAGGACTAAAATGCATGGGAATTCTGAGAGTCACAGCTGTGGGGGCGACCCGGCACTTCACTTGCTCCCCGCGGATGGGAAGGTAACGCGCCTAAGCTGGGAATCATTTCCTCGACTGACCTCCTTGGCCTTCAACTCGCAGTTCTCATGGGAGTAGACTTAACACAGGAAGGGCCTGTTTGACTACGGGAACCAAACCGGATCAGAACGTGATGCTATGATATTTAAAAAGATTAGATGAAAGAAATAACTAAAGTTCACCAGGAACAAAATAATCAGACACCCAGAAATTCTGACACTGCAAAAATCAAAATCTATTTTCATTTTAATGGCATGATTGAACCTAATTCAAAACGTACAAATGCACTAATACATTTATTAGCATCAATTAACTTTAAATTACTGTACTTATTAGAATTTCTTATTTCAGATATATCATATAGGGCAATAGTAGGGGAACGATACACAGGCCTCTGTATAAATATAGAATTTTAAAAATATTTCTTGCCAGTCCTTGAGAATTAGAATCAAAATCTTT
Organism: Mormyrops boulengeri; assembly: GCA_026781065.1. Lineage (NCBI taxonomy): Eukaryota > Metazoa > Chordata > Actinopteri > Osteoglossiformes > Mormyridae > Mormyrops > Mormyrops boulengeri. Next base: position 10,337,333 of record JAODLD010000056.1, on the reverse strand, counting down.
TGTATTAACCAAGTATGTTTCCATACAAGGAATTGCCTTGGTGGTGCAAGAACATTCAAGCATTTGGGTAGTATAATAATTATATAATAATTATATGATAAATAATTACAGCAACAGTAGTAATGATGATAATAGTATAATTAAATATAAATATACCGACAGCCTTCCAGTTTAGCTGTTTTGAAATGTAAGAGCAGGTGAGCAGCGTGATTGCAGACTCTATGGGGAGCTGATGACATTTAAAAAGGACATCCTTGCACACAGGGAATGCTGGCAAATATCCCCCATGTGTAAGAATCTCCTGTTTCAATGTTTATTTTTTCCCTGCGCACCTGGCCCTGAGACTTCCAGGTGTACAAAAAGCATTTTTCTTACACTTGCTGACATTAAACATGGGCCCGTTTCACTCCCCAGCTGTCTGTGTGTGCCTGCTGCATCCTTTTCGCATATCATCCAATTCTGAGCGAGTATGTGACTTTGCATCCATTTGCCGCATCTCTCTTGCCAGTCAGGGGAACCTGCTGGATACCACTCTTCCTAGATCAATGTACAGCAACTGATCACTATAAATCAAGGGAATTTGCTGCCGAGAAGGCCACTTGTCAAACACTATCCATCCTAACATTCAGCACGCATCTGCGTATGCACCCAGAAGGCTGAAAACCTTTTTCTGTGACATGATGGGTACAACATCTGAGGTGATGGATAAACCAGATGAATGGAACTGATGTCGCATTCAGGACTTGACAGGAAATGCTTCTGTAAATATTTCTTCACATGAATGGCTGTAAAAAATTACGGTCACGCTTTACTTGAAGGAACATGAATAATGTAGTAGTGCATGCTTATTTATTGCATTAATTAATGAATAACTAAGTGTTAGTTACATGCTGATCCCATGCTTGTTCATCATCAATAAATCATGACATATTCCATTTAGAAACTATATTAGTTAACAGTTAACTAATTAGTCAAAAATGGTGAGACTTCACTTGAGGCAAAAATTACTGAACACATTTAGTACTCAAGAACAAATCACTAATAGGTTTCCCCATGAAATACATGAACTCTCATGATCGATTAATGATGAATGACCTTGGGATCAGTACTTAACAAACATTTAGTTACTGGTTAATTAATGCAGTAAATAAGCGTGTACTGCTACATTATTCATGACCCCTCAAGTGAAGTCTTACCATGTGTTAAAACGTGTCATTTTATAAGCATTTGAACAATAATGCTGCTTTGTGTTTAACCATTAGAAGCACGCAAAATGTGTTGATTTTCGCACCCATTAAAGTCTCAGGATTTATCGCATACTGATAGCAAAAATAAACTAGTTGCTGAGAATGACATTTTGTCGTTTCTGTATTGCTTGTTTCTCTTGGTTCTGCCCCAGGGCAGCGCAATGATAAGGCGAGTCGCGTTGTTTCTCCCTGGGGACTGTTCTGGGAGCTGTAAACCACGAAGGGGAGCTGTTACCCAAGGGATGCACCCTGTGTCACACTCCGCAGTCTGTCTGATTCTACAGCAGAGGTATGAATTAGCCAGTTTGGCATTGCTAGCTTTCTTCATGTCAGATCCTGTACTGATATGCAGTTAGTGTAACATGGAATGTAAGGATATCAAAGTAATGTAAAAATTCTCATTTAATTATATAATAACTGCTATTACAATTTTACTTTACTATTTACTACAGCTCTTGGGGAAACTCATTTCATTGCCTACATGTACCTCTGTTTGCTGTACTGTGTGCATTTAATACTTAAACTTTGATTTGAATTCACTAATGGTAAAATGATAACTATCTTGTTAATAGCCTAAAGGGTTTAGAGACATAGGAGAATTAATTCTTCCCTTAGAAGCAATTTTTGGCATATATATTACCATATTTTTGGCGTAATTCTGGAGTATAGACATACTGAAAACCTTGGAAACAATGAATGCATGATTGGAATTATAAACGTAATTCTGGATTTGCTCCTGCGAAAATAATTTCAGTAATTCATGGATACTTTGTGAACACATTAAGTTAAGCTGTACTTTGGAGCAATTCAATTGGACTGGCCGGTGATGTACAATGTTGATTAGTTCCAGATGTCAGAATCTTCTTGCTGGACTCTTAACAGTAATAACAGATGAAAGTGTGGTTCTGCTGTAACAAAGGGGCAATTTCCTCTGGTACTGCAGCCTTGAATACAGGATTTACAGCCTAATAACGGAATTTATGTTTCAGCAGAGTTGGCAGGTTTTTGTTTAGTCTATTTCACAATGAAGTTCTGCTGTAACAGGATGGATTTGCACTGTTGAAAATGTCATAGAACTGTAATTAAATTATGAGTCGTGTGAGGCCACACACGCTGACACACCCTCATAAAATGTCACTTTAGCTATTCTGTTCATACGGTTTTTACACTGAGATCCAGCATAATAAGATGTTTGTGTAGTTTCCAACAGATAGGTCTATCTATCGTACCAAGACTCACAGCTCAGCCCAACTTCCTAGTTGGCCCCCCATCCAAGTACTGACCAGGCCCAAACCTTCTTAGCTTCAAAATGTTGACCTCATCCAAACTGCAGGTGATACAGCTACTGACAAAGATGGGTTTAAGATATGTGCAGAACTGCTACACATTGCTTGCCAATGAACTTTTGTTATGAATCCAATTAATTTGCAACATTTTTATGGAATTTAGCAAACATTCCAAAGACTGTCTACTGTATGAGCACTGTTGGTGGATATGAACACACAGTAGCTAAGGTGGTGACGGGTCAAGAGGGAATTCACACCCGGGTGGTGGGCAGCCCCATGGTATAGTGTTTAACACCACCACCTCTCACCCCAAGGTCAAGGGATCAAAACCACCCCTCCACCCAAGCACAGACACACCCACCACCAGGGCACCCATCTGAGACATCCCCATCCCAGATAGATGACCACCTCCCCTGCCCGGAGCACCACAATGCTCAGCTCAAAATAGGCAGGCACAGGGAAGTCACCAGAAGATAGGTGAGTAGGCCAGAGTAACCTTAGGGCATCAGGGTACCCCCTACACCTTAAATAAATAAAAACACGCCCACACAAACTTTATACATTACCCACATCATACTGTATCTATCTACAGTAACTCCAGTAAACAAGTTCTCTAATATGACTAATTATTGCTTACTTGTCCATGAAGCCTTAATTAAAAAGATTAATTAAATTGTCTATTACATTTATTTTTACTGCCTATGCCTATGCTATACTGTACTTATGCTTCTTATTTAATATGTAACCTGAAGTATACTTACAATTTTGTGAACCATCTTACAGAAAAAAATCATTTTCAACATGGTGGGTATTTAAAATATATATAAGACAAAATTCAGATTTCTCTCAGTCACACTGTGTCATTCGCCGCTGTTTGTTTTTCACTGAGTCCTGCTAAATGACTGACCGGCTGTGAATAAGCCGCTAATGCTAACCAAGACTCTGCTGGGCTATTACTCAGCAGTCAGGTCGCAATGTAACAAAAGCTATTTCTAACTTAGATATCTAACATATAAATGAGGCTCAGAACAGTAGCTAGCAGAACTGTGGAGTTTCTTCCAGTTCTGTTAATGTAGAGTAAGTTTCTTCCCGCCGCTCTGGTTTCCTCTTGTAGTCCAAGGACGCGATTCTGCTATGTTACTTGGCATCAGTAAATTCCCTGTAGTGTCTCTGACTGTGTGCTTGTAAGTGCCCTGTGATGGACTGACATCGTCTCCATCAGCACTCCTGCATTCTGTGCTGTACAGGGTATGCACAGACGTCACTTTCCCGCCGTAACACGCCCCCTGAGACTGAGTAAACATGCGGCAGCATGGTTTATTTTAATCGGGGAAACTGCTAAACAAACTATTATCTTCTTAAATTAAAGGCAGTTAGAATTGAAAGGGGTCCATTCAAAGGATCAGTGGACCATGTTCACTGATATGCAGCCAGGAATCAGGTTTTACAACAACATATTTTGTCAAAACTTCTAAAGTTCCTTTGTGGAGTAGCCCTTTATTAAATGTCTGAGTAGTAAAAACAGTATATAATTTAAGGTATGACCCAAAAATCTAACCTGACTGACATGAACTAGCCACTGCAAATCCATGTTTCAGAGTTTGGATTCCAGTTGTTGCTGCGGATTGCAGCGATCCGTTTGTTTTAGTGTTCAGCGGTCCGTGCAATCAATCGCCAGTCAGCCCTTTCCCAGTTTAGATATGTTTTTGGGGCATTCAAACTGAACCCTAATGCTGACACTCAATTTTTTGCCACTCACTGACTTCTGCCTAATTTGACGTTATGTGCATATGCTCTATACTGCCTCTATATGCGCTATACTGCCTCTATATGCTCTATACTGCCTCTACATGCTCTATACTGCCTCTATATGCTGTATACTGCCTCTACATGCTCTATACTGCCTCTACATGCTCTATACTGCCTCTGCATGCTCTATACTGCCTCTATATGCTGTATACTGCCTCTATATGCTCTATACTGCCTCTACATGCTCTATACTGCCTCCGCATGCTCGATCAAGCCCCCATTGCAGCTCTGTCCCAGATAAGGACGCAGAAGATCGATGGATGGATGAGGAACATGTGATTTTCTTAAATTACAACCACACCCAAACCAAAACTGGAATAATGTCCTCTGTTCTGTCCTTCTGTTTCAGTTAATGAAAGAACGTGTGGAGAAACTAAATATTTATGAAGGAACAATAAGGAAAGTGGGTCTGTTGTTTTATTTCTGAATGGTTAGAAAAACCATGTAAAACCGTGGTATTTTTGAGACCTCACTTTGCACTTTGCTATAATCTTGGTCAAGTGTGAATTTCCAATACCGGTTCCATCATCACATTTGACAGATTGTCATTGCCATCAAACATCTGCTAGACCCATCCAGTGTATATCGAATTTCCAACTGGAATCAATACAAGCTCTTTACAGTTTTTCCGTAAGTATGTGGATAGTTGCATCCATTTGTTTTTTTGCATGTCATAAGCTGAAATCCAGGATTCACACTTCAGAGGAGTATTTCCTTCTTCCAGACTGACTGGTTAACTGGTAATAGGCAAGTAATACAGACTTGACTATCTGTGCACTTCTGGCTGACAGGGTGAGATTAGCGGTCTTTGTCTGTGATCGGCTGCCAGCCAGGAGAGAAAGACAGAGAGAGTGATGTGTCGGAAATGGATGTGATCCCACTTTCATGTTGGGGATGTGTATAACTTATCCGTCCACACAGGCTTTGAGTTTAACATCACAGCAGTGACAAAAACTTACCATTAATACTATGGAAGGAAAAGGTTCATACATCCCTTTGGAAAAAAGAAGGAAAAAAAAAGACTCAATAGTTTACTGAAAACTGAATATAATAAAGCAGGGTTATTCAAATCACGGTCCTCAAGAGCCAAGCATTGCTGATTTTACAGCCTTCCTTTACCTATGAGCCAGGTGTGAAGACTCTGGCCAGTCAGAGTCAGTAATTATTAAATTAACTGCTTTAACTGAAAACAAGGCCTGGATTTGGAATCGAGGGCTAGATTTGAGGAGCCTTGTTAGCATGAGACAGATTTCTATCTCGCAATAATGTTAATTGGTTATTAGAACCATTTCAGTTGCTAAATATGGGAGGATTGTTGTCATCACCTCTTTTTTGTTTTAAAATATAAAAATTATTTCAAAGGAAACTGACTGCCATGGACTGTTTTACTTTTCAAAATAAATGAAGAAAAAAATGGCTCAACTGGTTATTAGATTTACATTTGGAATTCATTTAATTTGTATAATTATTCATTTTTCTGGCAGGTTTTGAACTTTAAAAAGCTAGACTTTTATTTTTCATACAAGACGACATATCTTTGATGTGGTAGCCAGCCCCTAATGGGCTTAGGGATCTCAGCCCATGTCCTGGAGGGTGGCTGATCCTGCTCCCAGAGCTCCAGCGTTCTTCACTTTGAACAAAAGCGTCCGCTGAATAAATAATTTTGGAGTGGAAGTTGGAAGCTGGAGTGGATCGATGCAACATTTCTGGCGGTGGTGGCTGAGCAGCCTGGAACAGAACCCTGAGGCTCGCCTAAGCTTTTGCTATTGTGATGCCCATCAATAAACTAAACGGAAAACCCAAATGCTGCAGGACCAAAACGGTTTCCTGTAATCATAGGTATGTGGAATCTCGCATCCAAAGACTCTTTTGTGATTCGTGCAGTATTTTATTTACCCTCTGACATATCGGCTTTATAAGTAGCTATTACGTTTATTCCTAAAACAAACATACAGTTCTGGTCCAATAAAATGAGCAGATCTGTTGAAAGGAGCAGCCTGGTAGCTCTGGAGCCATTGGCCATAAGCTTCCTGCTCTGCCTTCATATGCACAAATACTTGGGAGTGATTGAGTTACTACTGAAGTACAAATCATGAACAAATCATGAACAAATCATGAACAAATCATGAACAACTATAGTTGCTACTTGAGAAAAAAATGCATCGATTAATTAATGTGAGACAAACATAAGATCAGTATTTCACTTGTGTTACGCATGACTTGTTCCTTCAGTAGTTTACAAGGTTTTACAGAATTAACAGATATACTAAATGGTTTGTGGTTATTTAATACATACTAAGTTATAGCTTAATACATTATTTCTGCCCCCTCAAGTAAAGTGTTACTGTCCAGCTTGATCTTTGGTACAGTTATAGTAAGTAAGTAAGTAAGTAAGTGAACTTTATTGTCATTCACACCATACAACAGCACAACAACGGATGCATGGCTGAACAAAATTGCATATCTCCAGGCTCAATGTGCAGACATAGAAAGACAAGTGCACACATACAACATACAGATATTACAACAAGGTTCACGTTTTACACAGAAGAGTGAGACTATGTGACAGTATAAGGCAGCACAGGACAGACACTGAATATACAAAACAATATACATAGAAATGTAAAACCTGTCAGTAGGTGAATATGATGAAAACAAGAATATTGCACATCATTTCACGGTGATTGTATTATTGCACTTATTATTTGTAAATAAAATGTAAACTTAATACCTATTTGTGGCAATAAAGTGCACAGTGAGTAAGAGTGTAAGGGTTTCACACGAACTAGCAGCATTTTCGGGATATAGGTTTGAATGTGTATGTTGAAAGTCCACATATGTGTTACTGTTCAGACATTTCATCATGTGTGTGTTTCGACAGTCCATGTATGTGACATGTGTACAGAATTGCAGTTATTTGACAGAGTTTAGTATTCTGATGGACTGGGGGAAGAAGTTCTTGTTAAATTTGGTTGTTCTGTAGTGCATACTGCGGTAACGTTTGCCAGAGGGCAGTAGTTCAAACAGTTCATGTGCCGGGTGTGTGGGATCTTTTATGATCTTAATGGATCTGATTTGGCTACGTGTGTAGTGTAGTTCTTGAACAGATGGGAGAGAGGTGCCAATGATTTTCTCCGCCGTCCTCACCACTCTCTGAAGTGTCTTCTGTTCAGCGGCAGTGCAGCTACCGTACCAGACTGAGATGCTGCTGGTCAGTTTGCTTTCTATAGTGCCTCTGTAGAAGGTTGTGAGGACAGGAGAGGGGAGGTTTGCTCTTTTCAGCCTTCGGAGAAAATGAAGTTGCTCTTGTGCCCTCTTCATAAGAGAAGTGGTATTTATGGTCCAAGTCAGGTCGTCCGTGATGTGCACTCCCAGAAACTATGTGCCTCTCACTGACTCGACACTGTTACCATGCCCTCCGAACATCACTGTGGTCGAGACAGAGTATAGTCCATATATAGTCCATAGTCCATAATAGACTGGATGCCTTGCCATAGGCGCTTGGGATATTTTGAGTTTGTGAAGTGTCTTTGGATTTTATGTCCATAAGCTTGTTTTGCTGCTTTCTGAGAGCATCAATGTCCCCAGATTTGAAGGCCATATTTCGTGCTCTCAGAAGGGCATGCACCTCCCTGGTAAGCCATGGTTTCTGGTTGGCACAAGTGGTGATGTCTCTGATCACTGTCACATCCTCCACACACTTGGATATAAATCCTATCACAGACTCTGCATAGTCCTCCAGGTTGATGTGCTGGTTAATCGTGGCAGCCTCTCTAAACATGTTCTAGTTTGTGGATTCAAAACAGTCATGGAGTGCTGAAAGTGCTCCCTCTGGCCAGGTCTGTAGCTGTTTTGTAGATGGTTTGCTCCATGGTTAGCAGTGGTCTGCATGCAGGGGTTAGCATAACAGAGAGATGGTCTGCGTTTCCAAGGTGGGGGTGGGGATTTGCCTTGAATGCCTGTTTGATATTTGTGTAAACCCGGTCCAACATGTTTATTCCACGTGTTGCAAAATCAACATGTTGATAAAAATGTGGCAGAACTGCTTTTAGGTTGGCTTGATTAAAGTCCCCAGCAATTATATGAACACAGTCTGGGTCTGCGGTTTGCATTGTACCGAGAGACTGATATAGTGTGTGGATAGCGCTGCCTTTGTGTTTGCACTGGGGGGAATGTACACAGCTGTGATGCTAACAGCTGTAAATTCCCTCGGCAGGTAGAATGGTCGGCATTTCAGTGTCAAAAACTCTACATCCACAGAACAGTGGCTTGAAACACGTTCAACATTTGTGCACCAGTTGTTGTTTGTGTCTATACCTACACCACCTCCCCGAGATTTTCCACTGAGATCATGAATCCTATCTGCTCAAAAGTTTGTTAGCCCATCCAGGCTAATCGCGCTATTGAGAACAGCGGAGTTCAGCCATGTCTCGGTAAAAATGAGTGCATAACAGTCTTTTACCTTGCATTTTGTGGTTAAATCCAGTCTTAGGTAAATCCTGTCAGGTAGTCCATTTTATTTTCTAGCGAGCGAACATTAGACAGCAGAATAGATGGAAGCGCTGGTCTGTATGGATTAGCCTTTAGCTTAGCGGCGATACCTGCCCGAGTGCCGCGTTTGCGTGGTCTTCCACACCGATTGCGTCGCTTCCCTGGGCAGCCAGTGATGGTAGATGGTACCGCTGCTGTGTAGGCCTCTGGGTTTTGGTGCTATACTGTAGTATTCCCACTCCGCAAAGAGTTTGGGGATCTAAAGCCAGTTTGGGGATCTAAAGCCATCTTATGTCTATGGTCATACATTGAGCCTGGAGAAACGCAATTTCGTTCACCTGCGCACTTCTTGCTGTATGGTCTGAATGACAATAAATTCATTCGTTCAGATTCATTCATTCAGAACTTATACATGTCCAGAGTCAGGAAACGGGCAGATACATCACTGCAGACCCATCACACCCTGGTCACATTTTCCCCTCTGGCAGGTGCTACAGAGCACTGTACGCCAAAACAACCAGACACATCAGCAGCTTCTTTCCACAGGCCGTCACTCTGACGGACACTTAAGTGTCAAGGACAATACTGTGCAGTATCTGCTATCACCAATCGTTCACTGTTCCTCATGTATATATAGCAACCAGCATCTTGCACTATGCACCTTTGCACTATGTCCTTTTGGCCTAAGTCTCTTCTGTACATACTGTTTGTTGTTTGTCCCGTTTTTTTTTTATGTATGTCTGTCCTAACTACACTGAGAGCGAAAAACTGTTTCTGATACCGATTAACATATAACTAATTCTGTAAGAATTATGTAGCTTGGTTTATTAATAATTTATTTACTTATCCTGCTTCAGTTTCGATTCCCAAAGAAAAACGCACGTTTGCAATTTTGTGGGGACATCCAATTAAGATTAACACAATTAACTGTATAAAATGATAATGATAAAAAGTTTTTGAAAACTGGAAGCGAAGTTTTCTTATTTTCATTTCATGCCATTGCCAAAAAGCAATTTGTGTCTGTGTTATCATCTGCCTCAAAGGAAGTTAAAATTGTATCTTTCTCACAAACACCTTCACTTTGGATTCTATCTACTGTATTTAAGATACAAACTTCTAATCATACTTAACCGTTAGCTTTTCAATATTAAAATAGACAGTAGTACGATTATTAACAATAATTCACAGAAAACTCATAATCTGATTTCTTTTTAAAGAACTGGACTGGTCCCAGACAAAAGCTGTTGAAATACTGGGACTTCGTCTGTAAGACAGTGCTGACATGTAAGTGGGGGGTGTACAGTAAGTGAAATCCAGAAAATGGAAACATCCATAGGCACCAATATTTAGTTGCCACCCCCCACCCGCCTTTGCAGCTATAACAGCTGCCACACTTCTGGGACGGCTTTGCAGGAGATTTTAGAGTGTCTGTGGGATTTTTTGCCCATTCATCCAGACAAGCAGAAAAACAGAGCCCCCATGCTCTTACCTTTGTCCATATAGTGTACATTAGAAATAGGTTTAATAAATGTCACTTCGCATAAAGGGAAAGATAATTCTGCATGCAATAGTTCATTCTTGTGTGCTTTGGCAATTGTTCCTTTACTTTAGGTGTTACGAGCCAGCAAACATAAACATCCAACTTTAAATATATATACATTTTATGATTTAAGTGCATCAGAGTTTCCCATTAACCGTTTTTAATGCTTCAGCATTCAGACAGATTAGGAACTTAATTTTACTTTGCTGTAGCACTTTCAGTTATTATGGAACAGCTAAAGACATTAGGTGATTTCAGACAACAAGCTTATGAGGTACCTGTAAAGACCTGCTTTTTGCAAAAGCATTTTTTAAATCTTTATTTCCAGCTGTTTTGGAAAGATTAGAGCCGTGTAAATTGCTCATCCTCATCTGCCATTAAAAATGATTTCCGAAACTTGTGCATATGGCTAAAATGTCTAATACATTTCTTCTTTAGTAGTTGATACATGTATTATAATCGTATGCTATAAAGACACATGTCCTGTACCACGAAGTAGTTGGGTTTTTACATTAAATGTAGAAAAGGTTCACACCTTTTTTCCTTTATTGAAGTTGCTGACCATTGCAAAATATCTTTCTTTGTTTCTGTAAAATTTCAGCTGGCACTCAGGGCTGGAAAAAAGCATATGAGTAAAACAGATTCCCAGTATTTCTCGAGCTCCGGTGCTACTCTCCAGGGTCGACTGAGGCCAGGGCTGCTTGATTAGCACGGGGATTAAGACCATCATCTTCTCCAGGACATCCAGAGTAGACAGAGCTTTTTCCTGTCCTTAATTTTGTTGCTGAGTAAAGATGAGGCGTAGTGGCCCCTTAAGTCATAATTCAAACCTTTCAAATGCTGGACATTCAAGGAAACCTGATGTGATTGTGTGATTGCTCAAATGTTCTGGTTCTTGTAAAGAAATTAACCCCCATTATAACCTATAAAAAACAGGAGAATATATTACAGTCGTGTGACCCGTCACTTAAATGGGGCTTAAAAAACAATCCCATAAAATCCCCATAAAAATTAGTCTAAGACTAACTTCAGTACAGGACAATCTCCTGTTAAATCCATTCGCATCTTTCCAGCCCCATACAAAGTCTACAGAAACTGTTGTGCTTCTTCTTCCTTCCAAGACACTGTTTAAACCTGTATGAAAATTTTACTAAAGAACTGAGAAATGTATACTAATAAAAAATGAGTAGTCTGCTGACCCTGATTCTCAAAAGTAAAACAGGCTGCTCCATCAACAATATGTACATACGAATATTAATACACATCTACATGTAATTTCTTGAAGGCTTACTTACCTTTTGTTTTATAATAATATTTTAAATAACAACTGTGTTATACCAGAAAAGTAAAATAATATCATCCGAGCAACAATTAAGATCAACAATCTACAGAGCAGTTAAGGCCAATGCAGTACATCAGATATTAAAACATCACATTGTCTCATTGGAGAATTTCAATTATTTCAATATTCACTGCTTTAACATATTTTAACATTTAAAATATATGCATTGATGTAGCACTATAAATTACATTTCGACTTTTCTATATATGATGTTATCTTATTGCACTGTTAACGTATAGCTTATTAATAAGAACTGTATATAACATAATTTGAAAATTCAATTTTAAAAATCACCATGGACCTTGACTTGGAGGGCTTAAAATTGAACCTTGCCCAAATGACGAGTCTCTCAAGACCTTGTAGGATCCACCTGCTCCCTGTGACCGATGTTCTAGTGATGGTGAGATGATCCATGAAGGCTCTAATTGGGGGCTGTCTTACACCGGACGTGGTCAGGGGCCCTCTGCATTCCACCTCGGCTGACTTGACCACCATGTTCATGACAAGGGCAAAAAAATAAGAATCTTGCCTGGGGTGCCACAATACCCAAGGGCAGCCCTGCTTTTGACTGTCTCAGTTTTTAGCTGCTTGTATCACATTTTCAAGAAATGTGGAATTTTTGGGGATATTAATATGTCCAATAAAAGAATAATTAGTGAATAATTATTAAATAATGCCTACTATGTTAAGGAAAGGGGTAAGATTATGAAGAACTGCATGCATTTTTGTAGTCATTTTAATAAATGAACCAATCTAAAGGGGGACATATGCCTTATATATTTTTCTCGATTATTTATCTGGATATTTTCACAATTACAGATCTATGACGGTGGGGAGGTTTAAATGATGGCATCAAGAGCAGGTCAGGTACTGAAAGATTCCATGAAAAGCGGAATGAAAGGCAACATCTGACAGGCCTCCTCATCACCCACCAACATGAGCCGCGCCTGGAGCTCAGGCATCTGCTTGTTCCATTGCTGCAAAATGGCACGGAAGGAGTTCGTCTCGCTGAAGGCTCCGGGTATCGCCAATGTGTGATCATGCATGAAATGCATCTAAGTCTATAAACATCGTTGACCTGTGCTTTAACTTCTGCTCAGTCGAACGTAACCCCGTAATACCTGATACCCTTTTGAGTCTGTCCACAGCGCCACCTGCTGGATATGCAAATGTAGGACGGCTGAGGGATGAAACGCTCTCATTTTCAAAGTGCTGTTTATCATGCATATCTGTTGCAAAGGCTTTGGAAATTCTGCCGCAAAGTGATGCCACTATGGGAAACAGAGGGGGAGACGTCAGCTGCAGGAGGATGTATACATGGTAACAGCAGGGCCAGACTGTACAGTGACACAACAGAGCAAAGAAGCACAAACAGTTGGCAGATGTCCATGTGGGTCACCAGCATCCCATGTTGTACTGCACTCTACACTGTAATGAGGTTGCTATGCATAAACGCAAAATGTCTCTTCATAAGTTCAATGGCACAAAAAATGTCATGCTGAATAACCTACTGTATATGTAAGCTTTCAACTCATATATGCATGCAAAGTAACTCCACACCCTCTATCCTCTGCTACCAGCACTAAAATGTTCTCACATATATTTTCATGTAGGTTTTTCCTGGCATTGCCTAATCTGCACAGTCTATTAGAGGGCAAGTTTCGTTAGAACATATTGCATATTATATTATCTTGAGTAAATACATATGTCTCACAATGTATCAGTTAAGCAGCAGATGCGTTCCAAAAGAAAATCTTTTCAGTGCCTGTTATTAGCATGGGTTTGGAGATCATGAACATGTCATAACGCATCTTCAGTCTTTGAATATTCACCCTACAGTAGCTCTCTGGGGACATCCGGAAAGCTTTTTGTGACGACGGTGGTTGACTCCATTACGCAGAAGAAGAGGGAAGCAGTGCCACACATTGCAGAACAGTTCCAGAAATTTCTTGGCTCCGCATTCACTGGCGGAATATGAAAGCCCGACATCAAGCATGGATTCATTCTGAAGAGAGCATGAAATGGATTTTGGCAGGTTGGCAGGGAATGCGCCTGTTTTTGGTGACATCAACAAGCTGTTTGTTTGTTAGGACACAAGAAACCCTTTAAGATGTCATATTTTTTCAAGTATTTTTCCTCAGTAGACACCCCCCACATGCAAAAGATGTCAAATCTGAGATGGCTTAACAGACCCCATGTCCAAGCAACAGCCTGTTGTAGTGTTTTCTTACTCACATCCTTAGTGCAGGTACGCAAAGACAATCAGCCCGTTTAATGCAAACAAATTTGATTTCTAGGATATATGACCATGAATGATTGTTGTAAAACAATACATTTGCCAGAACAAAGGGAACATCTTGCTTTTATAATTACCTTCAGGTTTTCGGAGACTGTGGGTCATAGATGCCTTCCAGTGATATTCCAGTATGTTGTAGCTCTTAATTAATGGATCATGAGCCAAAGAGAGGGGAAAAAAAAGAAAAAAAAGCACAAATACGGAAAAAAGGCCTTGGTCCCTTGTTGATTTCATGCTTGATTACATGTAGCATATTTCCATCCTGTTTTTGCCAAGTCTGTCAGGTGCTTGGACAGTGAAGCAGATTAGGAAGGAGAAGATTTATCGTATGGGTCCTGGGAGGATCATTTCAGCAAGTGTAATGTGATGTAAGCACCAACATTAAGGGCACCATAGACCAGGAAGAAAAACCTTTTACAGGATGCAATAAAATATTAGCAGAGAACTACTCTGACCACCTGCTTATGTTAATAAACAGACAAATGGTTCATTGTTTAGGGACTCATTAGCCATTGTAATTACTGATTTTCCATAATTTTGACTCAAAAGAATTGCATAAAATATTTAACATAATATTTAATATTTAAAGCCAGTAATATCCAGATATACATATGACTCTTGAGAAACATTTTCATTTTTCTTCCTCTAAATTATTCTACGATAAGAGGTCTTTCGAGGGATGAATGGAAAAGCAATGTGGCTCTTTACCCTGCAAACAAAAAACTAGTTTACCAACTGAAAAATAAGACCAAGATTTGAGGACTTGAAATATTCCTTCATGTGCATATGTTCAAAATAAAATATGTACGCAATCGAGACACATAACTGGAGTGGTCAGAACTAAGTAACATCACATGAAATTATTGCTTTACCGAGCATGTCCCTGTCTGCTGAACACGTCGCTTTATTGTGAAAACCTACAGTAATTAGCAGAAAGTGGACGGTGTGCATGTGTCTCTATATCTCACGCAAACGAGGATCCACGCCACGTAGCTTTAAACTGCTGTTTCATGCATCGCTTTGGTAACATCATTCCACTTGTGTTTTCAATTACTGGCATCTTGACAAACTGGAAATATATATCTAGGTTCAATTCCACAAAATTCTTGCTTAATCCAATCCCTTATTTTATTGTTTAACTCTGCTATTCTTCCCTTTAATAACAGATTTTCTCAGTTCACGAATCAAGTTGTATTAAACTCTTTTAAACCTACAAGCGTGTTTCCTTATATTCCGTGCATGACGGAATGGCCTGTTGGGGAGCTGCATTGCAGCAGGTGGTGATCAGCTCCACTGAGGCTGGTGGTAGCTCTGCTTTCTCACCATCAGCATTAAGTACCAATGGCACATCGTTGGATGATTTGCCCAATTAAACCCTAACCCTAAGCCAATGTAGTATTCCCTCCATACCTCAGTAAATGCTGGGTGACCGTCCTGTATTTCATAAGATGTAGTGTTCCCTCGTTACCTCAGTAAATGCTGGGTCACCGTCCTGTATTCCATAAGGTGTAGTATTCCCTCGTTACCTCCATACCTCAGTAAACGCTGGGTGACCGTCCTGTATTCCATAAGGTGTTGTGTTCCCTCCATACCTCAGTAAATGCTGGGTGACCATCCTGTATTCCATAAGGTGTAGTGTTCCCTCTATTCAGAAAGAACACTAATGCAATGGTACAGGGAGACCGGGACTGTTATCTAGACCCAAATGTGTAAAACAGCTAGATCAGTCCTATATATCCATCCTATATATCTATCTGATACAGGGTATACATACACTGAATTACGGACATATTAAGGTAAATGAACTGTCAGATAACTAGCTTATATTTGGATAACAGGTACAAACTAGATTTGGGAAAATATCAGTCTCCATACAGCTGAAGTAACGTACAGTTCCTTAATTCATAAAAATGATTTAATCAGTCCTCCATTACCTCCTGAGCTCTGTTACATGGCCTCCTAAGGTGTGAAATTACAATGTACACTCGGTGTCATACATGCCATTATGATACTGTAGCACTGGCAGTCCCCATCCGGCCGTGTGACAGCATGCTGGACCGGTGCCAGCCGTCTAAATGGTGTAAATAGTGTAAATAGCTCTGTGTGTTTATCATGTATTGTGTTGTTTTTGTGCTGCACGTAAATGTTATGTGTAGCAAGGGTTGGAATTACGGGGAAGGAAATCCAGCCTCCCTTCAGGCTTTAAGGGGAGCTCTAAAAAATCGTTCACTTTTGTGTTACATTTTATTTTCCAAACATTAACATTATTTTCCAAAATAAAAAAATTATAATAGCATGAATATGTCAAGAGAGAAAAAAGTCCATAAAGTTCATGATGTTGCTAGCTCTTTGAAGGCAGCGGATGTGTTAAATGTCCCTCGGGGGAGGTAGGGGCACCCTATGACCTTCTCCGCTGCCCTCACTATCCTCTGCAGTGTGTTGCAGTGTGAAACCTTGCAGTTCCTATACCAGATAGTGATGCAGCTGAACAGCAGGCTTTCAATAGTTGAGGCATTTAGTTGGAGAGGAGAGCTTTCCTCTGTTAGGTTTCTTTAGAACGTGTCGACGCTGCCGTGATCTCTTGACAAGGGGGGTTGATGGTCAGCACATAACCTTCATCCTGTGTTACTGTAGCTTCCTGTATGCATCTCTTATGTTAGACGGTTCGGTGCTGACCCATGTCTTAAATCAGCCATAAAATACCCTCAAAACAATTGTTTATCATCCAATTTGTTTCTTACCTCTTGGTTAGTTTGTTAGGCTTCCTTATCCATGAAAATATTAGTTTTAATATTTTTGGTGTGGCTTTCTGGACCTTTCTTTTGACAGCATACCTCTCGTTTTCAATAAAAATAAGCCTCAAGTAAATTAAATAAATAAACTGAATTGGTCTTATCTTGCCTTACATGTCTGGGCATGCCTTGCCTAGTGAAAACTTTTTTTCATTTATTAATTTTGTTTAAATAGAGGTTCCTGATGCAGTACACAGATTTATGTGGTGCTTTTATGCATTTTAAACTTAAAAACGGGTCTGTGCCGACCCTAGCACCATACGAAGGTTAAACTTTAACATATGTTTGTACACAAAAATCATATTGCACATGAAGTCCGCAGATGGTTCACTATTATCTGTGGTTTCTGTAATAAGTATTGGAACGATTCACCTGCGGATACATGGGCACTTCTGTATAAAGTTTGAGGTGGTGTGTAGTGGATCAGGGATCTTTGCCTGTATCTGGAAAGTCATGGGTTCAAGCCCTGCAGTTAAGAGAGTCATTAAATTACCACAGGGGCCTTGAGCATGGCAATTAAACCCAACTGCTACTGGTGACGCTGGCCAAAGCTGCAATCCAGTCCAAAACTTGCCCTTTTGTCTCCATGTATGTGTGTTTGTGTCTCTCATAGAGAGCAAGACAGGGGATGTGAAGGCTACACAGTTTCCCCAAAGTACTGTTAGTATCTTCTGTCATTTTCTTCATCATCCGATTTCTTCTGGTGATGAAAAATGAACCAGAACGACTAAAAAATTACACTTCCTGTACAATCATCAGAAATTTGTATGGAGTATCTGCAAACCAGTTAGGTTTCTACTAGAAATCTAGCAGATGAGTCACATCACAAGCAGATGTTTCTTTTTCTGTATGGTACGTAGGTAGGTAGGGAGTGGCAGGGTGCTGCCATGTTTACCACTCTTATGTCGCACCCCTGGGATCAGGGTTCGAGCCTCTGCCATGGCTCCATGTGTGCGGAGTTTGCATGTTCTCCCCAGGTCATCATGGGGTTTCCTCTGGGTACTCCGCTTTCCCCCCACAGTCCAAAAACATGCTGAGGCGAATTGAAATTACCAAATTGCCCATAGGTGTGCATGGGTGACTGTGCCCTTTGATGGGCTGGTGCCCCATCCTGGGTTGTCCTGAAGTTCCCTGCTCTAGGCCCCCACAACCCTGCATAGGTCAACCAGGTACAGAAGGTCTAGATCGCAGAAGTAGTCAGGGAACTAATCATTGGAAGGCAAGACCACAGAAAATATCAATGATGGAGCACAGATACAGGAAAACTGTCATTAACCTGTTCAGAGGTAATTTCTGTTTATTTTCCACCCATTGGTTTCTACAAAGGTCAGCGCCGAGACTCCCAAGGCCAGCAGCGGGATTTACGTCACATCATGTCACCATGGGGAAGATGGAAAACATTCATGTTGTTTTCTAATTTGGACAAGAATGTGCAAAAGATGCTCCAAAGCCAAAGGCTGTTTAATGCATTACTAGTCTCATACTGATGAGTGTTAAAGACATATGTCTTACTTTATGTTCTTATACAGTGCAAGCAAAACTCCAACTGAGAAAAACTTGGGTCCAACATTTAAAAAATGTTGTAGTGGTGACTTACTTGACAGGGGAAAAAACTTCATAACTCCTCAGGGTTCAGCTGGTTCAAATTCAGACCTGCTTTTGCTTTACTTAAGATATTAGCCTATAATAGCTATTCGAGATATGTATGTGATTTTCTCATATCAAGCTGCATTTTGACTTTCAGAATAGGAGAATAAACAATAGTGATTTATGCTGTGAATATTTCCTCTTAAATGACCAAGTCAAATTCTGAAAAAGTCTCACTCAAAAATAAAATTGTTTACCCAAAACTGTTATGAGGATTCACTGTGACAAGGATTATGGAAAAAGCTCTTTTCTTCAAAGCTTTCTGCACGATGCAAGCAAGGATATTGTTTTTTAGGCACATTCTGTTTTTCGTTATATTATAATATTGAATTAACATGAAACCACTGACAGAAATCTTAGCGTTCTGCTTCAGTGTCTGGCCTTCACATGAAAACGTGGCCTTTAGTGACCTAAGGCCGGAACAGACTGAATGCATGGTGTGTGCATGGAGGGTGCAGTGCTGAACTGCAAGCCCTGTTTCCCTACATTGAGTTTACCTATGATATTAACCATAAATTATTGAAAGTCTGAAGTTAGAAAAGACTGTAGTTCACCAGTTTTAACCAGCAACCAGTGACATTTTCAGGGTTGCCAGCTCTCAGGCATACGGTGTGACACTCACACTTTCAGACTCATGCTCACGCAAGAAATCTTACGGCAAATGTATATAATTCCATTATAAACCTAAAATTAGCTACATCAAAAGTGTTAGGGTAATTTACAAACCCCAAAGACTAGTTACAAGGTAATAAAACTGTTACATACATTATAAATGTATGTGCTGACTTGTCTCGAATTGAAAATCTCAGTCCAGCCAGCTGACCTAAGTTGAGCTAACTTTACCCTCGTTCAAAGCGAGTGAACACCTGAAAACTACTGTGCTTCACCTAATGTTCTGTTAACTTATCCACATAATATGGTTATTTATAGCCATAGAAGGTTTAAAAAAATGAAGATTTGTGTCTTTTTCATGTGCCCTGCGATGGGTTGGGGCCCCATCCTGGGTTGTTCCCTGCCTTGCATCCATGAGCACCATGAGCAGCGTCTAAAATTTAATTTTATCCTGTTGCTATTCTTCTTTAATCACATTTGCATTTTAATAGATTTTAAAATGACAATACAGTGGTACCTCAGAACTCGAACTTAATTCGTTCAGAACTCGGGTTCGACTCCTAAAAAAGTTCGAATTTTGATCGAATTTTCCCCATAAGAAGTAATAGAAAACCAATTAATTAATTAATTTATTTATTATTTTATTTTTATTTAGGGCAACTCATCTGTGGTTCGCACAGTCCTGCGCTTTACCACTTTTGTTGCTGCTTTCTTTGGAGCCATGGCTACCAATAAAAGAGGAACCTGAGAAAAAAAAATGAGCAGTCTTAATTTTTCGCAAACACTGCGCCAACACTGTATGCCGTGCGTGACAGTTTTTTCTTAATGGCTTCCAAAACGATAAAGAATGTACCCCAACACTACCCCAAGCCATGCCCCAACACTGGACTATGCCATGCGGTCCATTGTTTATCTTTATTATTACTCTGTATTCGTTAATTTGTTCGTAATTCTCAAACTTTTAGGTTGCAACATTTGTTAGCGTTTATTTCCGCTGAGAGACGTGCCGCGTGACTTAGGTCCGCGTTCACGGTTCGACTTCTGAGATTCAGATCGAGTTCTAGGTCATTTTTTTTCGAACTGGTTGGTTTTACTTTTAAGAAATTCGAGTTCTAATGAGTTTGAGTACTGAGGTACCACTGTATCTTAAATAAAGCATTTCAAACATGTTTATTATACACGAATTAAGAGGAGTGTATCAAACTGGTAGCCCTTCGTATGGCTCAGTACCCGTGAAGTAGCTCTCAGTTTCAAAAAGTTTGAAGATGATGCTGCTCTAGATGATGCACTGCTGCTGCGAGGGGCGAGACGCATGCTCACGCAGGCACTGCGGTTGCTTTAACATGTTAACTTGGGCACCAAAATGAAAATCAATACTTTCCGCACATGCCACGCATCCGGTGTGTCCCGGGCTTAACACACCATTGGGTGGGATGTCACCTAATGAGATTCATAAAGAATTTATGTGTTCTTTCCCCACCAACACTACACGAAAAGAACAATGTTATATATCTCTATTCATTCTCCATAGCTGCTTGTCCTATGCAGGGTCGCAGGGGCCTATCCTGGACACCGGCTGCTGTTCCACCCGCCTGACAGGTGGCGCCATACAAGCTGCAGAACCAGGGAGAGCAACCACCTGTCAGAATTCAGCACAAAGGTGGCAGACAGTTGGGGCCATGCTCTGGCTCTGGCTCTAATCAAGCACAGCCGGGAGCTGCTAATTAGGGAAGGCACTCTGGCTCCAGGAAAGGAAGCGGAACATTAAAGCTCAGATGGAGAGGAGTGCTGATCAGACCCGCAAAATCTGCACAGTGGAGAAAATGGGCCTGGATGCTGCGGAACCTATAGCAGCCTGCCCTCAGTCCCCTTCCTGAATGGTGCTTGTGTGTGTTTTTGTGTGGGTACAAGCAGTGGGATCGGGAGTCACCAAATACACTGCCTCTACCATGATGAAGTGGGTCCAGATTTTTACAGTCATGGCCAAAAATATCGGCAGCACTGCATTTATGTCAGAGAACGCACCACTTCTCCCAGAAACTCTTGCACTTACAAATGCTTCGGTATTGGCATATTTATTTCTCTTGTTGGCACTGGAAGAACACAAAAAAGCAGAGGAAAAAAAAACGAATCTGAGACATTCCACACAAAACGTCAAAAATGGCTGGGACAAAATTATTAGCACCTTATCGAGATTGTAAGAAATAATTGTATTTCAAGCATGTAGAAAGCTGTAGAAATTAACAAGTGCTGGCAATATGGAAATTCTCACTTGAAACCAGTTAAAATGGAGAAATGTTGAC
This sequence comes from Mormyrops boulengeri, assembly GCA_026781065.1. Taxonomy (NCBI): domain Eukaryota; kingdom Metazoa; phylum Chordata; class Actinopteri; order Osteoglossiformes; family Mormyridae; genus Mormyrops; species Mormyrops boulengeri. The sequence continues at coordinate 10,315,968 of JAODLD010000056.1, read as the reverse complement.
TCAGTCTTGTTTCTGAGTGTCTGTGTGAACCACACTGAGCATGGAGAAGAGAAAGAAGAGCAAAGAATCGTCTGAGGATTTGAGAACCAAAATTATAGATAAGCACAGACAATCCCAAGGCTACAAGTCCATCTCTAGAGATCTTAATGTTCCTGTGTCCACTGTGCACAACATTGTAAAAACGTTTACAGCCCATGGCACTGTACCTAATCTCTCTGGACGTGGACGAAAGAGAAAGATTGATGAAATGTTACAACGAAGAATTGTTTGAATGGTGGATAAAGAACCTCGATCAATCTTCAGGTTCACTGGTGTTTTGGGGTTGCTCTGTTGCTTCAGGCACTGGTAGTCTGGACTGTTTGCATGGTTTTATGAAATCTGAAGACTACCAAAGAATTCTGGGGCACAATGTAGGACCCAGTGTCAAAATGCTGGGTCTCAGTCAGAGGTCATGGGTCTTACAGCAGGGCAATGACCCAAAGCGAACTTCAAAAAGCACCCAGAAATGGTTTAAGACAAAGCTCTGGAGAGTTCTGAAGTGGCCAGCAATGAGTCCCGATCTCAATCCCATCGAGCATCTGTGGAGAGATCTAAAACCAGCAGCTGGGAGAAGGAGCCCTTCAAATCTGAGAGACCTGGAGCAGCTGGCAAAGGAAGAGCGGTCCGAAATTCTAGTAGAGAGATGTAAAATACTCATTGATTGTTACAGAAAGCGATTAAAATCAGTTATTTCTTCCAAAGGGTGTGCTACTGTACCAAGTATTAAGTTCAGGGTGCCGATACTTTTGTCCAGGTCATTTTTGACATTTTGTGAGGAATGTCTCTTGTTTTTTTTCCTCTGATTTTTTGTGTTCTTCCAGTGCCAACAAGAGAAATAAATATGCCAATACCGAAGAATTTGTAATTGCAACAATTTTCTGGGAGAAGTGGTGCCTTTTCTGACATAAATGCAGGGGGTGCCAATATTTTTGCCCATGACTGTATATAACAGACTGCCATCACTGCCCAGTATACTGTAGTCCCCCATATGCCTGTGGTTTGTGAAGCTCATCAAGCGTAGCAGCTCCATAAGTTACAGAAAAGTGAGAGTACTGGTTTTCTGAGTAGAGTAAAGTCTGGGTTGACTGAATGGTTTGGGCGAGGTCAGTTCATTTCCACCCTGGTCCTCACTAAGAGCTAAAATAATATTTTTGTTAATGCTGTAAAAGAAAGTATGCTGATTAATCATTTTATATGACATATTGGCTTTCTAATGTGATGGGTTGGTGCCCCATCCTGGGTTGTTCCCTGCCTTGTGCCCGTCGCTGAAAACAACATAAACATAAGAAGGTAAAATAGCAGCTCAGCACAACAGCGGTCTACAGTCTGAAGCTGCTTCATGCATGTAAATACGTGTTCAGATTTGTTTTGGATTGAAAGTCTCACTCCAGCCAGCTGAGCAAAGTTGGCAACTCCGGTTTGATTTAGATATCCAGACATTTAGATACGGGCTGCTGCCTCACAGCAAGACGGTCCTGGGTCTTGGCAGAACCTGCATACTCTGATGGTCCGGGTCAAATCCATGCCGATGCCCGGCCACTAAACTGACATTCTGGCCCTCTGACAACATTTAGTCAGGCCCTGATGACCTTCATGCAGATGCCTAAGAATGTCCTCCCACATAGAGGTCAGCATCACAATCCTCTCTCTGCACACGAGAAGTCCATCTTCTACACAGAATGCCTCCCTCTCAGCATGATTCCCTCTCAGTTCAAAGTGTACTCCGCTAAGCCATCCACTGTCCATGCAGTGCATAATCGGGGATCAGAGCTGGTAACCCTCCGGATCTTTTCCAGCTTGGCGTCTGATATCGGTTTTGCCCTCACTGTGTTCACATGGGCTTGGACTACAGCATCTGTCTCAGAATTTCCACTGCCTCTAAGTGGGTAACGTGACAGTGCGTTGGTCATGACTAGAGACTTAGCAGGCACATGGACTGCCTTGGCATTGAACTGCATCAGTCGAGTGAGCAGACTGTGGCAATGTAAAGGCGTCTCATCCAGATCGCAAGTGTTTATCAGGGGAACAAAGGACTTGTGGTTGGTCTGCAGTGAAAATTTGCTTAAGCTCAAAAGATAATGGGCAAACCACTCGCATGCCCACACAGCTGCCAGGAATCCCTCTTGATCTGTAAGTAGCGTTGTTCATCTGCCGCAAGTGACCACGAACAGAAAGCCAATGGCAGTGTCCTGTTGCCAGTTACGCCTAAGCCATAGCTGCTGGCATCTGCTGTAACCATGGTGGGCTTTCTCATGTCATGGTAGACTAGCACTGGAGCAGATACTAGACTTTGTTTCACCTTCTCCAACACCTGCTGCAGAAGAGTGTCCCAGACCCAGGCCATCTATTTCTTAAGCAGTTCAGTGATGGGATGGAGCTCCGCAGCAAGGCCTGGCAGAAAACGACCCAGCTGATTGATTAGTCCGAGAATCTGTCTCAGGTCCAAGAGGTTGGTAGGACTGGACATGTCGGTAATGGCTTTGACTTTGTCTGGATCTGAGTGCACACCATCCTTGCTTATTATGCAACCAAAATATCTCAGCTCACTCTTACGGAAGTGGCACTTTTCCTTATTCAGCTTCAGCCATGACTCCCCAATCGTGCGTAATACTGCTTGCAGGTTTTTCTTGCGGCTGGCTTTGCTGATTCAGAACACTAGTATGTCATCCATCATGACAACTGTCCCTTTGTGACCTTTGAGTAGGTTACTCATCTCCTTTTGGAAGATCTCCGGTGTAGAGGTAATGCTAAACCGCAAGCACTGGAAACAGAACAGCCCTCTAGGAGTGATGAAAGTCATCAGTTTGGCACCTAAGGCAATCTGCCAGAGCCCCAATGAAGCATCCAGTGTGGAAAACACATTTGCCCCGGCCAGTTTGGGAGCAATATCCTCCGAGATGGGAAGCATGTACAGTTTCCCCCCCGGACCGCCATGTTCAAATGTTTTAAATCTACACAAATTCTCAGCTTGTCATTCTTGTCGGTGGCATGGACCATGGGTGAACACCTTGGCTCTGTGACTTCATGTATGATGCCCATTCTTTGCATTCTATCCAGCTCTGCATCGTCTTTCTCCATTACGGGGAAGGGTACTCTGCGTGGGCTTCTTAGACTGGAGGGATGAGCATCTGACCTTAACTCAATCGGGACAGGTTTGCAGTTTAGTAATCCTATTTCCCCAAAATCCCCCAAACTAACCTGGTCCACCCAGGCAGGTTGAGGCGCTACTACTAAGAAGAGTTAGCATAGGACCCCTTAATGGCATACATCTATGCTTAAGCCCCTTCCCTTGTACAACAGCCTGAAATTTTCCTATGATGTTAACGTCTCCCCCGGGCTCTGTGGAGCAATATCTGTTTTCTGGAGAGGGGGCGCTGTTGCAAATCCATGTATGTGCTATGGGACATGAGAATAATATCTGCATCTGTGTCTATGTTAAATGGTACCATGCTACCCCCTGCAGGTAAGTCTACCTACTGTAACTGATCCGATTCCTTCTTCTCCACACTCCCCAGTAAGTAAGGCTCATCATCATCTGAATCCTCAAGTACTGTACAGCCTCAGCCTTAATTATTATACTTCTGCATGCAACCACAAAGTGCCCAATTCTATTACACTTTCCACACTCACTCAATCAATCTGACTTTATTCATATATCAATTTTCATACGAACACAATATAACACAAAGTGCTTTACATAATTTAAAAAACTATCAAGCCCACCCCTACTGACGCCTGCACCCAAACTATGTCAAATAAAGGGACAAACGGCATGATAGAGTTATAAATAAATAAGTAAATAAAAAAATAAATAGATAAATAAGTAAATAATAAAAGAATAGACAGGACGATAAAAACAGGAACTGACAATAAAAACATGAACTGAGGAAACGTTATCATGGATCTTATAAATTTGCTTGAGGAAATGTCAGATGCAGGTTAAAGTATAGTGAGTAAAATTATGAACGATGAGTTAATAAAAAGGTAAATACAAAATTAGAATAGATAAACAAATATGATAGACATCAAAAAAGGAGGAGAAAAAAACAATCAACTACACGATAAAAGTATAAATGCTAGTATGTAAAAGGAGGATAAAAATAGATACGGAACAGTAGGGATTTAATGATAAATAATGAAACAGGGATCAAAAGACATGAGATGTTATGGGATAAAAGAAATAAGTAAGGTATTAAAAGGAAGATGATTGAAATTAAATAAAGCAAAAGAGGACATACCAAGTAATAAAATGGACAAATATATAAATAAGTAGAAAAGTAATAAATGATGTTCACATATATAGATAAGCAGACAGATAAATAAATGAAATTTGGTAAAGCAATGGAACTCAAGCAAAAGCCAAATTGAAAATGCATGTCTTAAGTTTGCTTTGAAAAATATGAACATTCTCTGATGCCCTCAGGTCCTCAGGAAGGCTGCTCCACAGACGTGGACCATGGTAGCAAAAGGATGCTTCACCATGGGTCTTAGTTCAGACTTTAGGGATAATTAAAAGGCTGCTACCTGAAGATCTGAGACGTCTAGAGGGCTCATAGGATAAAAGCAAATATGGTAAATAGGTAGGTCCAAGACCATTAAGAACTATGTAAACCAGTAAAAGAATCTTTAAATCAATTCTGAAGCAGACTGGTAGCCAGTGCAGAGACTTTAAAATCGGTATAATGTGTGCTCTCTTTCTGGTCTTAGTTAATACACGTGTGGCTGAGTTTTAATTGTGATCATAGTTGAGATATATTCTTCTTAGGGAGACTAGAAAGTAAAGCATTACAGTAGTGAATCCTGCAGGTAATAAAAGCATGTAGTAGTGTCTCTGTGTTGGCTTGAGAGAGAAACGGACGCACTCTGGAATGTTCTTAAGGTGACAGAATGCACTCAGCTATGCTTCTAATGTGAAGCACATAGCTGAGATATGAGTCAAAGACGACTCCCAGGTTTATTACTTGTTTGCAGGGGTTAAAGGTCAGTGCTTGTAGTTTCACATGGATTTTCTCTCTCTGAGCTTCAGCACCAATCACCAAGATCTCTGTTTTGTCCTGATTGAGCTGTAGAAAGTACTTCGTCATCCATGACTTGATATCTAAAATGCAGTTAAGAAGGGGATCTATTGGCCCTGGGTCATCAGGGGACACGGCGATGTAAAGTTGTGTCATATCGGCATAATTATGGAAACTGATGCTGTTTCTCTTGTTGACGTCTCCAACTGGCAGCATGTAGATATTAGAAAGTGTAGGACCTAAAATTGATCCTTGAGGAACACCACAGTTCATTTTATGATTTTTAGATGAACATCCATCCATGCTTATGAAAAATGCTCTATCGATAACATATGATTTGAACCAATTAAACAGACAGGCCAATCATATTGTGAAGTCTAATTAAAAGAATCGAATGATCTACCTTATCAAAGGCTGCACTTAAGTCAAGTAGTATGAGTACTGAGGGTATTCTATTATCCAAATCGGACCTGAGACTCTTTACAATCTTGACTAGTGCTGTCTTGGTACTATGGTTGGTCCGAAAACCAGATTGATGAAATCATTTAACTGATTAAAAACAAACTTTGCTAAAATTTTACTAAAAAATGGCAGAGCGGATACTGGTCTGTAGTTATTAAGACATGTCACATCTAAATTGTTTCTCTTCAGAAGGAGTTTAACCATGGCAGTTTTACAGGCATTAGGGAAGACACCCATCCGAAGACAATAATTAACAATGGTATGTAAATCCTCAGTAAAAAAGTCGTAAAATGTCTTCACAACAGATCTGGGGATAGGATCTACAGAGCAGGTTGCTGATATAAATTGTGAGATGACTTTGCCAAGCATCTCAGCATCAACCAGGACAAATTTTATTATTTGTGTTATGTACAAAGTACAAAAAATCAAATCTGTTCTCATTTTGTGAACCATGGAACTCATCTGAGACATATACTGCCATTGGTTGTTAGCACAGCACTGATAGCATTGTGGCCATGCTGTGGCAACAGTATGAAAACCTGTCTTTTAATGTCTGATAAAGTTCAAAACAATGAACCAGAATATACACATTTATTTTATGCATAACGTTAAGCATATTACTTTAGTCTCAGTTGTGTGGCCTGTCTGGTCTGATCACATCTATACAATTGAATACTGCTGTCCTGCCCTCTATTGGCTAACCACTTATCCAGCACCAAGCCATGGTGGGCCTGGAGCTTACACTAAGCATCAAAATTCACCAAGATGCCAGGGCAAGTTGCCCAGACAACATGGGCAACTTCCAGTATGTCTCTACTTCACTGAAGGTTTTTTACTTTAAGTTTTCCAAACTGGACCTATCTAAAATATTAAAGAAGACAGAGAACCATGTACAGAAACTTGCTTTTGTAGGTTCCCAGCTGCAGTATGCAAGTGTCAAACTGTATAGTGAAAGCTATCTGTCTTGCCAGGTAAATGTATCTGCTAGGCTCACCTAGCATTGGCTAATGTTTACCCCTGCTGACCTCTTTGTTGTACAGCTGCTAGGACTCTGCATTCAGTCATTGTTGCCCTCCGCTGCGTGTCTATATCCACTACTTCATGGTTCCCCATTTGCCAGCCAGACCTCCCTTTGTTCCCTGACTGAATCACCCCTCATGCCTATTCTGGGCATCACTGGAGAGGCAGTGGAATTTATCATTGTCTGAAATTATGTTTCATATTCATTACTGAAGGTGCACCCCGTGCAACATGCCCTTAAATGAGCTTCATTAGATAGACTACAAGAGTGATGGTAATTAAATTTAAGCAGATGGCAGCAACTAGAGACTCAATTATATCATGCACACACAACATGATGAAGTGTTCTTTCTTGCTAAGCCACCAAACATGCAAACATTTGCATTTCATTGACCCTTCAGCATTTGAAAACACATGGAAATATAGCTGAGGTCTGTGTGGTAACATTCATTTGGGTTTTGAATATTACAGTGACGTTTTCATTATTTTATCTCCGGGGCAATTAGGGAATACTGGGTCTTTTGCACAGACCTTGAGCCTGAGAGGATTTGATGTATTATTCTTCTGCGTACAGTGGGCTGTGAGAAGGCAGTACAAAATCACACTTGATTGGGCTGCTATTGTAATAAAAGTGCAAAGTAACAAACAGGGAGCTCAACATCTGAGGCCCAAATAGAGCATAGAAAATGCCATGAATCCTTACTGGCCGTGAGAGTATTATGCAAACCAGTAATGTGACATATATCTGTCATGTCCAGTCCAGCACCGCCCTGCTTGTCTGATCACTGCATTTCCCTTGGACGTGGCTTCTAATCAGCCACGCCTGAAGCTTGTTAGTCTTACCTCTTGTTCCTGCCCTCTTGTTAAACAGCCACAGCTGCCTTGTGTTCACTCCTTTGTTAGTCGTGCATATTAGCGTTTCTCAGTCCTGTGCTCCCTGTTTCGGTCATTGTTCTCTGTCTCTGCACATTGCCCAGCCAGTCTCTTGTAATAAACAGCCCTCTGAGGTGTTTGCTTGCCCGCAGCCTGCGTTTGGGTCGTCTTTCTCCCGCCGCTACGTGACAATGGCTTAAATGTGGAAACACTTCCTTTTTAGGTGCAGAAATATAGTGTACTGAAAAAGGCAAAGAAAGCTACAGTTCATCAGATAAAAATATTAATGTGAAAATGAGCATAAATGGTCATGTGTTTTATTATAAACATTCCCCACTATAATGTCTGATCACCCTCCCTGGAAGGAGGAAAGCTCTGTATTGGTGTGAAAGATAAGCAAAAATCCATGAAGGACAGCTGGCATCTACTGGACATACCAGTGAGACAGAACCCATATTCTGATTCACTGTGAGGACATTCCAGTGGAAACACTGCACACCAGATAAAATCTGAGTGGCAATATAATACCTTATCCTGGTAGATCTTTTTTTGTACTTATGGAATGCTAGGTACTATATTAACATATGCTAGTGCATTCGTCTTGTTAAGTAAAGAACAAAGTTGTGTACATACAAAACGAAACCTGAAATGTGCGTACAGAACTTCAAATACTTGTCCTGTCACCTCTTCCTTGTGACTGAAAATGCCTGTAATTGTTGTCACTAATGTCTGATGGAATTACTAAAGTGTCGAAGATAGATTTGCATGCATGGATCCACACGTATAAATAGCCTAGAGAATGTGATACGGCATCTGGGCATTCTTGCTGGTAAATGAATGAGGGAATGAATGATCTCATTTTGCCCATGATGCTGATTGGCTTATCAGCTGATTTATCGATATGATTATGTCCAATCGAAAGCAGTTTCATTCTAGTCCACAAGTCATGCCAGCATGACATTGACAAATTTAGTGGCTCAAGGGTCTACAGCAACTCGGGATGCGTTCACAACACTAGCTCAACTCTGCATGATAGTGCATCCCATATCATAGGTGACATGTGGCTTTGCCCCCAAAAATTACAGTCACACTAGCCTATGTGTAGCAAATCTTTTTGAATTCTCTATCTTCAGATCTGACAGTTATTTTTTTATTTTGGGTATACTGCATTCTGCAGAGCTAATTGAATTTACCTTAGTGGTGATGTTTTGTCATTCAACCTGATTTTTCTTGTTGTTTTGATTGTGATACTTGTGTTTAGGCCCCCAAATATACTATTTTTTTCATGCCTCTGTAGGGAAAATTAGCTCAAGTAAATTATAATATCTCCATCAATGTATAGGGAAATTAATTAAATTTTAATTAATTGTTATTTAATGATGATTATTAGCTAATTGTTATGCCGAATGGTTGACTCCTCCAAACTCAATTGTGGAATCCCCGTGAGTCTGTTAATGTGAGACTTAAATGGGATTCACTAATTACCAGTATTGCTTAGTAACCTGGGTTAGAAGGCTCATCCACCGAGCTACATCACCAGATAATGCAAACGATTGGCAGCGAAGCTCCTCTCACAGCTGGGGAGAGAGTTAACGAGACACACTAAGATACCTGGTTACATTATTTAATTTTCAAGATTCTTCTGGGATAACCAGGAAAACATGCATGCAGGGGTAGCTATACATATTTATTTATCCATATTTATATAAGTGTTCGTGTGAGAAGGGTCAAATAGGTGATATTCTGTGAAACACGGTTATTATGGTGGCACACAAAACACTAAGATTGTCTAAGGACACACACAAACATAACCTATCTGGATATTGAGAATAGTAGTCATGAGTAAACAAATATACAGGGTATACAAAAGCCAAACTTAAAAGAAACTTTCTTTTAGGGTGTTCGGTGAATCCGTGGTTGGTACGGCAGGATGGCTGGGGAGGGGGTTGTGTGTCAAGTCAAGGGGCGCCTGTCCTTGAGGTCCATTCTGCTGTCCGTAGGTTCCTAAATCTTTGGGCCATAAAACATGGGATTCTGGCCTCCCTTGTTATCTGTGTGTGTGTGTGTGTGTGTCACTGACCCCCCTTTTGTGCCAAGGCCAACGAGGACCTCTCATACCAGGCTAGGCCTTGTCTCAGGCAACCTGGAATCTCAACCCTGTCGTATGCGCATGTGTGATCCTATACCTCTATCTTGCACCATTCAAAATGACTCTTCTTGGTTTTTTTTTTTTAAATGTTTTTATTTGTGGTTACAGTCCTTGGGCTTTGCATCCTGAACAGCTTGATTAGCATATTATATGACCATGTTGTTCATCTGCATTTACCATCCATGGTTATTTGTGGGCAGCAATGGGGCAGGATTGCGCACGTGCTCATCCACGATGGAGTCAAAATGTTAAGCCTGATATGGAGAAGCATCACCGCACCTGACACTTCCCATCATCGGAGCAACCACGTTGTATATTTTTGGTAAGCAGAAGCTGAATCACAGGCGAAAAGTAAGAGCTAAGATAAGATAAGATAAGATAAGATAAGCTAAGCTAAGCTAAGATAAGATAAGATAAGATAAGATAATCCTTTATTAGTCCCACAAGTGAGAAATTTGCATTGTCACGCCAGAAAGTGGACAGTACAAGAATAGAGCAGCAAAAATTTAAAACAATAGGATAAAAACTATATCCCTGCCTTGCGGCCTTAGCCTCCAGGATAGGCCCGGGACTCCCCGCGACCCTGAACAGGATAAGCAGTTTCAGAAAATGGATGGATGGATAGGTGGAGCTTTATTCTAGTTTTATGAGCAGAAACATACCAATCGTTCATTTTTTGTCCAGATGCACATACAATTAAGAGAGATAAAGGAGAGAAAAAAACAGACAAGCAATTTTCTCAACAGACAAGTACATATTACACTCCAGAAGAAAACATTAAAATCCTTGTCAGTCAAGGATTCTGGCAGCTATGTTATGATACATTTAAGATCAAACAACCTTTTCACCATCCTGAGTCTGAAATAAACGCTAATAAATAAATTCAAATATAAAATATTATAAAATAATAAGTCAGAGGAACCATCCCTATTCCATGCAGAAACAATTCTATCCTCAAAGGAGCGGTTTCTTTCATGATTACAAATTCCCGTCAGTAGTGGTCAATAAATGTTTTGAACATGAAAGTAATGTTAAACATATGTCTCAGTCAACACATTTTAACATAAGAACATAAGAAATTTACAAACGAGAGGAGGCCATTCGGCCCATCAAGCTCGTTTGGGGAGAACCTAAC
>JAODLD010000056.1:10271991-10282416 GCA_026781065.1 Mormyrops boulengeri | reverse complement strand
TTAGACATTCATCGAGACAGATGAAGATGTAGATTTGTTTTCAACTTACGTGTGCATTGACTTGGTATTAGTTGCCCCGTGGGCAACCGAGTCCTCGAAGGAACATCTGTAAGAAAAAGAGAGTAAAAAATTACTTATCTAATTAAGTGATACTTTTATGTGTGCTACATTTCTTTCTCTACATTTTGATGCCTGGTTTTGCTGGAGGATTTTTCTACTAGTAACAACTATAGTATCTAATTTTTCTTGATGTTACATTTTTTACTGGGCCAAACAAATTTGCTTTTAAATTTTATTGAGAGCAACTTTACCATACTGTGGTGACCAAGCATCACTTCTCTCCCATAAAGAGCGATCATCTGATGTCCCTGTTAAGGAAAGATGGGTCAGATGTTTGGAAGAAGTTCTCATGTTATTTTACTTCCTTTATTACTTTTAACAAACAGTGAAATTTCACTATGTAATGCATCTCTGTTGTTATTTCAGAGATGGTAATATCTTGAAAGTACTGATAGGGTTAAGCAAAAGTATGGGTTTAAAGAAATACCCATAACCAAGTTATGTAGCTTATGTTACTAACTTTGTTCTCTTGATGGTTGCATGTCTTGACGTACATATATGTACGTAAACATTAGCACCCTTCAAGAAATATATAATTTTTGTGCGTTGAATTTTAACGTGTACTTACTACTACAAAATAGTAAATTAACTATTCTCTAATGTTTATGTAACCATTTCAACGGGAATGAACTTTGCTAATGGGATTCGCACCTTGTAAAGGTACAGTACAGTATGTACATAAAAATGAACGTTTCCATAAGGAAACCACGTTTAAGGGATTTTTTTAAACCGATTTATATTGTATGTCTTGAATTTTACCCCAAAACACAGTAGAATCTTCATTAACTATCTTTTTTCTTACCAATTTTACACTTTAAAGCATGAAAACTTATAAATTACTACGAAAATTAAACAAACTTTTCTGTAGGGTTTTTCGACGATTAATTCGCTGATGTGCGAAAAATTCGCGGATGCAATTAAGTTCGGTTCCAATTACATTTTCGCGGATCGGTGAATTCGCGAATGAACGAGGGCTGACTGTACTAAATTTCACATGAATCTTTTTTTAAATGAATGCAACTATGTAGTGGTCCGAGTAAACTCTAGTGCCATATTAAGTTCGCCGTCTCAGGGAAATGGCTGGTGTTACGACCCAGTCTAGGGTTGGGCCGCACAGCTCTAGGGAGTGACTGAGTAAGGTGGTGTATGATGATGATGAAAGTTATTGTTATTGTATTTGTAACACTGGTCAAAGTTCAGATATTCACTCCCAATATTACAACTCAACTCACCGACCCCGACCTTTGTATGCAGAACTGTGGTCCGGTACTGACTGACATACAAAGGTCGGTGTCAGCGGACCTGCAGCAGCATACCCGTAAGTTTACATAACTGCAAGCAGCCTGTAAACCCTGCTGACTAGTTTGTACAAAAAATTAGTCTATGACCGGTATCAAAATAACATTATTAGCTATAAATGCATTGTATATGAAAAAGGTAAGTCGAAATCACAGAAAAAACAGTCGTGCTGGAGCAAAACTAAATACACTAAAAATGTTTGTTTATGAAAGGTGTTTAAAAAATGTCATTTGATATTATTCGCCAAATTTGATGTCGGCTAGTGTTATATTTTGCGGAGACATCACTCTATTTGAGAAACACAACAACGACTGAGATATTCTTGTTTTTAAAACACAATTACTGTTGGTGAAACTATCATGTTAAATACTGTTGATGCTCATTTTAGTTTAATATGATAGTGATCCAATTTCCTGTATCGCTACAGAAATGTTGCAGCTGCATTAAATAAAAAATAATAAAATATACACATTTAATACATTTTAAACTTTAAAAATCAACAAACAAGCAAATGGACCAATGACTAAATACCACTAACCCTTTCTTCCAGCCAGACTGATGCACACAACATGCACGAATACTACTCTGCCTTTTCTGACTGTCCTGTAAATAGGCAGCATAAGTATTACCGGAAGGGTATTAGCTGAAATCTTCAAAACAGGGCTTCTTCTGGTGTACGGCTGATTAACGTTAGTTGCCAATATTTACAGCTCTTTCGTGAAATAAAATTTGGGATAAAATCATTACATTGGGGATAGACAATATAACAGAAAGACATTGACAAGTACAGCTACAAAGATGAGCCATATTAGGTGGAATTCCAATTATCAGTATGCATCAACTATAAAGTAGATCTGACAATTATCACTTTAATATGTACATTTTCAAAACAACATGAGGAAACTAACTGGAGAGTTCTAAAAAGGCGAATATTGTCAGGGCCTAAACTGTAGGTTTTAATAGAAATATAAAAAAATATTTAATGCATCAGGAAAACCTTTAAAAAGTTGTGAGCTTCACAGTTATGGAATTTATGGCAGGGCCGCCATTCCAAAGTCGATAATATCCAAGGTCAACATACGAAACGTAGGAGTATAAAAGAGAAGTAAAGTAGTACTCTGATGAGTTTAAGTTTTGACCTGTCTTTCACCCACAGTATGTGTTGATTACAGTTGAAATAAAGGAGCCCGTACTGATGGTTTCGTTGACTTCAATCATGTTCGCAGGTGAGAAACCAACGTAATGGCTAAACAGACAGGACAAATAAGCCTAATAAACATTTACATCTTGCATAAGATATAACGGGAACGTATCAACATAAATAAAAGCATCGACAGTATTAATATTGACATAAGCATTAACCGATCTTGCTACGGCTCTCGGCTGAAGCTGTTTTTACTCCTCTCCCTATTTCGTTTGTCTCCGTGCCTTTTCCTGCTCTCCCTTTACTTGTTCACTCGCTCTCGCTCCACCGGAATTAGTAGTGGGCGGATCGATCCAAGTATCGATAATAGTGTTGGTATTGATATTGATCAATACCAGTCTAATGATATCGATACTTCAGTTTCCATTTCTCTACTGAAATCACTGCGGCTGTCTGTGTCAGCGCTGCTGCGCTCACTTGCCGCTCCCGGCTGTCACGTGACTCACTTGCGCGCGCACACACACACACAGAGTATAATATTTATAACAAAGTATTGTAACGGTGGGTGGATGAGCCATGCTCGCATTAATTAAACAGCAGAGATAGTACGGGGTTTAATCACCAGATGGTGTTTATTACACCCGTACTACTACAACCCACACACTCGTACTGCCCATCGTGCTCGTCGCCCCGTTTTACTCCTCACGCACACATACGCACACACTACAGACAACAATAAACATTAACCACTATACATGACATAACACACAGCACATTTATAATGACACAAGCGATTACTGAGAACTATTTACAAGCTGGCATCAGTCCAACATGCCGTGCTGCCCGCCGGTACCTCCGCGCTATGGTATTTATTTACTTATAAACCTTGCCCAAATTCTGTCCTGGGTTTTAGCTAATTAATAAAAAAAATCACAAAACACTTAAAGGTAATGAAAATTAATTCAGCTTTAGCAATTTGATGATGCATCCACCTTAATTATTAAAAAGTATCGATATCAGTATCATATCGGCGATACTTGCCTGTATTTACTTGGTATCGGATCGATACCAAATCTTGTAGTGTCGCACACCACTAACCGGAATCCAACACACACACAAAAAAACCTTTTCTTTTACATGAAGTACTGAACTGATGACGTGAAATTACACAATAAAAGCAGCAGAGCCGCTTCACATAGGGGGCGTTTACAGTATGTGTTGGTACCTTAATTGTGGGATTAAGTGTGACCTTAATCTCATGACGTTTCCATAATCCAAGATGTCTTAATACAGAAAACTAAATAAATGTTTCATGAACACCATTATAACGTCAGACACCTTCCATGGCTTACTCACCCGATCTAAATGGGCCATTCTCACAAACAGGAGAATTTACTTGGGGAAAAAATAACAAAATACAGTGTTTGATTTTTGTGCAGAAAATTTACATCACCTTAACTTTTAGGGATATTAAAATTAAATGTAATATTAAAATTAATTGATCTAATGATTTTTAAAACCATTTCCCCTAAATAGGTAGCCTAAAGCTTTATCATATATACCATAACAATTTGAGGTCAATTAACGCTATACTAGACGAAATGCTTAGAAATCTTTCAGCCCACAATAAGCAATTAGTCTGTATGATAACATTTGTGTATGTGTGTTTATGTATGTATATATGTATGTACGCACGCACACACACACACACACACAGACACACTACCGTTCAAAAATTTGTGGTCACTTAGAAATTTCCTTGCTTTTGAAAAAAAGCAAGATATTTTGCCCATTAAAATAACATCAGGCTGATCAGAAATACTATGTAGACATTGTTAGTGTTGTAAATGCACAACTGCATACAGTTTTGTATATAGATAGATTTGTCAAATGTTTTGTGTTTTATATATTTATACTTATACACGTATAACGATTGTTAATTCATGTTGTACTATGGCTGCTTCGAGAAGCTTTGTACACAAGCATTTCACTCACATGTATAGTACTTGTGTACTGGTGACAAGTGATGTGACATTAAAAGTGATTTGATTCGATTTTAAATGACTATCATAGCTGGAAACCACAAACTTTTGAACAGTACTGTGTGTGTGTATGTCTGTGTGGACATATAAAAAATATAACTAGTAATTTTTTTGTTGGTTTTGTCATGTTTTTAATCATCTCTGTAGCTTTTGCCCTGGATTTGGTGAAATATTTTTGTTACAAAAATAAATGTTAATATAACAAAATATTAACTACCCTAAGGCAAAATTGACAGTTTAAACAGTGATGACAGTCTAACTTCAAACTAATTTTGAAAATTAGAGAAAACTGTTGTGTTATAGTCATGTGAGTTTGTGAGAGTGACCCAAACATCAGAGTCTTTATGGAAATTTCTGAAGTGTGAAGTTTCAGTGCAATTAATCAGCATGTTCTGGCAGTGAGATTTGGCAGCGATACCCAGTGTATATTTTTTGTCTGTACTGTTTTTAGGTTGAAGGGTCTTCAGCACCATGGACAAAATTAAGTTGCGGAAGTACAGGGATGAAGACGAGGAGCTGGTGAAGGACATCTTTGCACTGGGGATGAGTGAGCAAGTGCCCAACTCCTTCATGCACATGCTGAAACAGCCCCTGATCCAGATGGTGCTCATGTGTGTCTTTTTTACTGTGATGGCTGTCTTCAAGTCCTTCCTCCTCCCTGTACTGGTGATCAGCATGCTCTTAGTAGGAATTCAACAGCTGGTCAGACAGTCCTACAGCAAATACATTGATATCACCCTGAAAGAAGACCTTAGTTGCATCCAGGAGTCCTACATGGAGGAGAGGGACTCATGTTTCTGGGTGGCAGAGAGTGAGGGTCGAGTGGTGGCCCTGATGGCTTACGTACCCTCCAAGACTTATCAGGAGTTCTTAGAGCTTAAGCACATGTCAGTATACAGAAGTCATCGACGCCAAGGCATCGCCAAAACCCTCTGCAGGGTAGCAGTGGACTTTGCTCGCGCAAAGGGATACAAGACAATTATCCTCTATACCTCTGTGGTCCAGACTGATGCACAGAAGCTGTACGAACACATAGGGTTTAAGAAGATCAGGCAGTTTCTGCGCCCAACTCTGGCAGCCAAGTTCACCAATTTCTTCCTGTTTGAGTACCAATTAAAGGTATAAATGAGTACAGGCAGTAAATACTTATCGTTTTGCTCCTGTTGATCTCAGCCTGTTTCTATAACTTAACTGACCTGTTCCCCCCTACTTCTAAGGGGTGTATCTATATTTTGACAGCTAAATATCTGTGTCCAAAAGCAGTGCAAAAGACAACTATTGATGTTAGATTTTTCGGTAACACTTTACTTGATGAGGCACAAGTAACTTAGTAACTCAGTCACCACTCAAGTACACAAGCAAGTATAGAACATAAGAAATTTACAAACGAGAGGAGGCCATTCGGCCCATCAAGCTCGTTTGGGGAGTATAGCAACTACATGTTATGATTAATGATGAACGGACATGAGATCAGTAGGTAACTAACAATTCATTTCTGGTTATTTGTGCCCCCACGAGTGTTACAGATCGTTCAACTCAGATGTCACGTAACAACACTAACGATACTTAATTGTGAGGGTGTTGCATTAAGTAGCACAATTAATTATGGAAGCATTGTATTGCATATTTCCAAGGACTACACGTCTTTAAACAGCATTTCAGTTTGTTTCTGTTATATTGTAATGTGGTGCAGTCAGCTACAGTAAACACCACAGTAATTTGGTTTGCATGTGAAGGTTGTGTGTAACCTCAGGCTTCCTGACTTATATGATTCACTGCATGTCCCTTAATCCTCCGATACCATTATTTTTTTTAATGAATTAAAAAGCAAAAATAGTCAAAATGGAATTTACCAAACCCTTTGTAGAGTAATGGTTTATTGTATGGAGGCAAGACACGCCAAAGGAGTGTTCTGGAGTAATGGTTTATTGTATGGATGGTTACAGTACTACAAGGCCGCACAGTGTTTCTAGCATGTGTTGAATTTTCAAGATGCAACAGCCGATGCATACGGGGGGGGTTAAAGCTGGACAAGTATATCTTAGGTTACAGGAGTGCCCTCAATACAATTGCAGCACTGCGAGAGTAAGGAGTGATTACGCAGAGTGGTTACTTCATATTGGTTACTATTACTCAAGTATACTCTCTAAAGGAACTTCACCTCCTCTTTCACAAAAGACAAAGATAAACTATAGTGCATTATTAGGTAAACATTCTGAGCAATGAGTTTCAGTTCTTGTTTGGCGTGACATCCTTACAAGTAAGTGTATTTGTGATAAGACTGTTTGGAACAGTTTCAAAGCGAAGCTGCATCTCAGTCACACTGGTAACAGTCTCGTAACGGTCGTCATAAGCAGGCATGTTAAATAAATTATCATTGTGATACTTATTAGCTTCTCAATGGTGGAACAAAATGTAAAGGACAATCCCCAAATAACAAAATATGTATCTTCATATATCTTACTTTCATCTCATACAAATGAAGTGTTACATCTCCATCATCATAATAACAATGTTATGCATCCAGTAGATATTTCACAAATGTTTTAACAGCACTACATTTGAAGATACTGCTGTGGTAAATGAAAGGCTTACCAAATTAAGATAAAAATTAGTATGCTTTAGTTAAACTAAATGAAACATTTCTTAATGTATAAAAACATCAAATAACACTACATTTGATAAATATTTTAAATTAAAATGAAAACAATAACTGTTCTCAGCTTAACCTTATGCAAGGATTTAACCTTACGCAAGATCTTAGTGATAAAATTACCCTCCTGGCCAGAAGTAATACATCTGACAGAAATACTCAAGTTACAAAACAATCCACATGACAGTCTGCCTTCATATGGTGAAATTTATAAGCATGTGTGTAATTTTATCCACATTGAATGGTATAAACAAAACTGAAATCTAAACAGTGTATTTAACTATTCCCTAACAATCCAAGGACATCTTAAACATAGTAACTGAAATGGACATCAGATATTCTCAAAGCTGTAATATCCTTCTTAAACGTAGCATTGGCGTTTATATAGGTCAGTGGCAAAAATGGCAGTTGAAATGAATGTTGTGAAACTAATGTGGAGACTGGTGTACGGTGAGGTGTCATTCATGCAGACTAACACACCAGAGGTGTGAGTAGGGGCGGAGCCTAAGAAAGGAGCAGGCGGTGCACTCTGTGGAGCTGCGGCTGTGATAGGACGAGGCGGTGCACCTGCTCCTGGCCGCGAGAGCAAGGCAACATCACCTTTCCCACCAATATTGTGTCATCTTTTTTTTCTTCTTTAGCCTGAGGGTACAGGAAATGGTAATGGTAAGGAAGTGAAGTCTGCATTAATTTGCCACAGTGTGTTCTTACTAAAGCCCTAAGTAAAACTACATTCCCTGGGCCCAGTTCAAACTTGAAAAAAATGAACATGGAACAGAATGATCCTGATTTGGAAATCCAATGTTTTGTGGTCCAGGATCAGGTAATCCATTTTACATTTGTGCTAATTTTTCAAAGCAACACTGGATTGGATTACCCTAATCCAGATGCACAGACTACCAAATCCAAATTACCCGTGTTCCAAATGTAGGCTACTAACTATGTAAAAAAACAGCGGGTTGAATAGCAGTGTGGGGTCACTAAGTGCTTTTATTTTAAGAGTCAGAAAGCAGCACAATAAAACAATACAAACATCCCCTTCTATTTTCAGTGTCTTTTAAACAGTCAGACCCCTAATATGACCCCAAAACAAATAAATATAAACAAGCAAACTGGCCAATATGTCATTTACAAATACATTGTGGATATTGATTTAAATCATAAAAATGCTAAATGCCCAACAGTAAACAATAATGTCATGTAATCATTAGACAGATAATTGTGTCATTGTAATTAATATACAGTGATGAATGAATTAAGTTAAATATAGAATTTTTGTTTGATATTGACAGCTGTTTGGGGGATTATTTTATGGGGACAAGATCCCTTTTCCCCTTTACTGTACTGTACTGAAAGGCTTAATTAATGGGTAGCCTAACGTCTACTTTATCTATTTCATCAATGTAACTGTTGACCAAATCAAGAGCAAAATATAAACAAGTGATGCATGCTTACTTTCCATCAAGCTAATTTGTCAAATTTCTTATGTGATACAATTATGTTTTATTACATTTTGCTCTAGCAAATCCACCCTGAATCCACCCTGAATCCACCCTTCTGCTGGGATCAGGGTTATTCAAATTTCTGGATCAAAGGTATCCCAATCCTACTAAAAAGTTTTGAACAACCAATTTTTAAGATTTGATCCAATCCCATACATGAAATCCAATTAGATTACTTCTGAACAACTGGGCCCTGGTTCTGAATACCTTTGGGGTTAGGTATAGGGGTATATTTGTCTGGCGACTTGTGGGGGAGCTGGCTAATCATGACCAACCAGTTGCCTACATTGTATGAGGTTATATTTAAGATGAGCAATGCCTGGGTTGGGGAAAAAAGACCAGTCCTTATAAGACTGACCCACCAGGAAACTTCCTGATGTTCAGTCTGTGCGTGTTTCAGTGTCATACCTGCTCTTTGTCTTACCTTAACAAAAGAAGTGGATGGGAAGGTGGCAAAGTCAGAGGGCACTCTGGCGCCTGGCCTCTGCACCACCACATGCTCGGCGACTTCATCCTGAGAACGGGATCGAGGAAGATGAGACCCACATGATCAGCCCTACCCCAACCGCCAAAGGGCACCACGTCAGGAGAGACTGAGCAAGGGAACGCGACATGTCAGGCGTTTTATATGGATATGGCAGTAGGATTTAAGTCTCACATCAGTTACCTTAAGCCTGTCGAGGGTCTCGCTGAGGGACTGGAGACGAGCGGTCTGCTCCAGAAGCTGGGCACTCGGGCTCACTGTCAGGAAGAGGAGACCAGCATCAGTTTGACTGCAGGCTAAGTGAACTATCATCAGATTTTCATAGCCTTGAACAACATACAAATACATTATATGGCTAAAAGTAAACAGACCATTCCAAAAAGAAGGGTATGAAAATGAACCTGGTTCTCCCTTTGCTGCTATAAGAGCTTCGGCTATTCTGGGAAGGCTTTCTTTAGGGAATTCATAGAATTTACCCTCATTCAGGCCCAATGAAAAAATGAGCTTCAGAACATAAGTGATCAGGCCTGGCTCACAGTCCGCGGATTATTTCATCCCACCGGTGTCAGGATCAGGGGCTTTGTGCAGATCAGGGAAGTTCATCCACTCCTTTCTCAGCAAATCACTTCTGTACTCTTTTTCTGGGCTGATTTCTGTGCTGGTGTTGCTTCCAAACACAGTTTGGAAGTTTGAGTGTTCCAAATAAAGGCAAGCAATATTTATGTACTGCACACTGCAGCAGTTAGCGACCCATTTCTGTGGACTTATGTGGCTTACCACTTTGTGGTTGTTGTGATCCCCAGATATTTACACTTCAAATCACTTAACTTGCAGATTACCGAGGAAGGTGTAACAGACTAGAAATTTGATAAATTGGCTTGATGTCACTGAGCTCTTCCATACGACTGATTCTACCGTCCATGTTAGCTGTGGGGGTTTGCACAGCCGTGTGCCTAATTAAACAACTGTATCTGCAATGAGTGTGGCTTAATTAGCTAATTCTGCTAATTAGATGGGATGCCCAGACACCTTTGGCTATATAGTGCAGTGACAGTATAGAATTATGAAGGCAAGGTTTAGAGTGAGCCATGAAGTCACCATACCTTTGGTCACCATACCTTAAGAAGGACATTGCTGCCTTGGAAAGGGTGCAACGTAGGGCTATGAGAATGATTCCTGGT